>JAFIDM010131022.1:25221-74706 GCA_023159025.1 Thereuonema tuberculata
CATTTTACCGTTGTTGCGGCCCCCCCCCCCTAGCCGCGGCGCCCAGGGCGTTCGCCCCGGTCGCCCTGCCCACGCGACGGCCCTGACAGCAAGAAGTGCTTTGCTGTAAATAAGTTTGAACGTTTGAAGCCAATATAAGAACCGTACGTGAGTATGTAATTATAATTATCGCTTACTCTGCCAGCAATAAAAAAAAGACTTTATTCGCTAAAGCATAATTGTAATATTTCCCTCATACAAATCATCTTAAGCATTATTGTATTAAAAAATAGTGAGATTACTACAGCATAAATAGTTGCTAATAAATAGTTAATAAATAGCTACTAATTATTATAACTAGTTTCTTACTGTGAGAATTTAGAATGTTCAATATCATTTCAGAAGAGAAACACAGAATTGAAAACTTTTACAAATTACCGTATTTACTCGCATAATTTCCCCTTTTTTTTCATCAATATTTTGCCAAAAAAAAGGGGGTGGGGAAATTACGCGATGTTTTTTAATTTGAGGAAAAAAAAATATGGTGAAGTGTAAGGAAAACCATGTTAAATATTGATTTTTAAAGCAAGAAATGTAATTAACAACAATTTTATTAACATGCAACATTTAAAATATAAGAAATCACATCTCAACATTTGTTTTTTCTTCAAAGTACAGTTAAGCAATAGGCATGCACGGAAGTGTGTGTGCGACTGTGACGTAATTTCGTAACTCAAGCAGCGCAGCCCGCCATCTTTATAGCTGCTCACTGCATGACGTCAGCATCAGCTGCCTGCTAATAGAGAACTTAACTTTATTCGCGAACTTCACGTTTTCACAAAACATTCGAAATTGTTGTACTGATTCAGATGGAGTCTGCTCTTGTACTGACCGGGGTGGGGGTGGAATCTTCCCCTAAAGTAGCGTGGGATAGAGAAATGCGATAGTAACGGTACATTGTCGCGTCGTCGTGAGTTGACCGCCAGTCAAGATCATGTTGGAAACGCGTTGAAGTAGAGGTGGGGAAATTATGCGATAAAAATAAAAACTGAATTTTGTAATCCACAAAAACTGGGGTGGGGAAAATACGCGATGGGGGAAATTATGCGAGTAAATACGGTAAATAACATCAAAACCAAGAGCAATAATTTTACTTATTCTGATATCTTCTTCAGATCAATTAAAAACTGGTCGTTGAAGCTATAACTAACGTTAGAAAATAAAAATCTAAAAGTTATTGTCAGTGAAGAAATGTGTTTTCAAATGTGTATGAAATACAAAAAATAAATCTCTGTTGAACAAATTACTTTACTTCATTACTTCCATGCTATGCACTAGAGAAACGTGAAAAAGGTTCGACTTTATATTAATGTTTAATAACTTCTTCTATATTTTTGATTCTGACATTTTGTGGGTGAGTAAAGTGAATCTCTTCCATTCAATCACTCTATCACATTTCTCTTCTAAATATTCCTTCATCTTATCTATCTTTTTTATTTATTTCGTTATTTCCTGAACATCGTTTTCTTACTAAATCATAAAACTATCTTTTTTGTAATTAACGCCTTTTATTCTCTTTTAATTAGCAAACAATTTTTAATGTGTATTAACTTTATTTACCACTTTTTAGCAGTTCTCGTTTCGTTGATGTTTTCATTGCTTTTTTTTGCGGTTGACCATATATGGCTGTCCATAGACTTCATTCACGTGCGTTTTTGTTGAAAACATCTATGCAGCCTTATTGACGTTTCTCAGCCGTCAATCTATTTCTAATAGAATATATGGTGAATGTTTTCCTGCTGTTAGTAGATTGGAATAACACTAAATGTGCTCAAGAGTTTTTCAAGATGTTTAATAAGAAAATGTGACTGCAATCTTGAAATCATTATTATAGCAACAAATGTTGTTGAATCAGTTCAACACTCACCAACAATCAAATTAAATGATATTTAAAAAAAATTGTATTCTAAAGCATTCATTAATTGTATTCATTAAAGCAGATTTTTTTGTTTTTCTTTGTTAAGAAATCTTTTTTGAATTAGAAAATAGAATTAGAAACAGCCTATCAATGGGTCCAGACTAAAATTACGAATTGTAATGATACTTTGATCGAAGACAAAATTTTAAAATCGTGAAAGAAATGAATAACGAATCAAATTTTGTCATCAGCTGTCTTGAAACGAATCCTTCAAAAACAAGTCCACTATTGTTTTAAAGAATTAGCAAAGATCCCTTATAACACCATATAAAAAAAGGTATTTTAATCCTTAAAGTTTAATTGAAAATCAAAAACAAAGAAAACAATAAAAAATTCATAGATAGAATAGTAGAATATATATATATATATATATATATATATACATGTAGAAATTTTACGGAAAAGAAAACGAGGTAAAAGACGTTATATATCAATGGCGAATTAATGGCGAGATTTTCGACACCGAATACAGTTGGTTTCCCTTTACTGTGATGAGTCAATGTCAAATGGCATTGCTATCAAAGCGATGGCTGTGAAGAGAGTAGCAGCTTGCTCTCTTCAGAATATAGTGCTAGTGTTCTGTATAAAAATTCATGATAGAAGCTACGAATGTGAAACAGCTGTGCGTTATATGTTTTTAACCTCAGAAGGTCTCGATGTAAGAAATCCATCTCCGTATAAAGAAAGTGAATTGAAATTGTTATCGTATATAGTAAAAGTATCTTCTGTAATGTTTGATGTTAACTATATTTTATAAACTCCATGAGATTTAAATACAATTTTATTCCATCTGACCTTATCCCATTAGTATTCTAAAAGTTCTTGGGCCAGTAAAGAAATGTCGTCTGAAATAGCTTTTCAAGAAATTGCGGTATTGTTTCAGGAACGACCAATTTAACAAGAAATATTAAATTTCAAGAAATACGAAAATAATAAAATTCAACAAAACTGCACTTTTAGAAATATCCTGCTTTCAGTTGTAATATGATTTTTAATTCCTTTTAATCTGATGGCATTTATTTTCTACTATTGAAAAAATCAAAAAATTAAACATTTGTGAATTTCGTAAAATTCTTTGAAATACTTACAACCTAAATGGGAATTTGCGTAATAGGAAGAAAACATCAGATTAGTCAATTTTCCATTAGTCAAATATTTTTATAAGGAAGAAATCTTTTTATAATTAATTTTAATGGAATTAGAATAAAAATTACAAGACAAAAAAAAAACAAAGAAATGGTGAACTATGAGAATTCTAATTTATTCAGTTCTATTTTAAAGAAACGTTGAAATTAAGTTAGTTATTAGTTAATGCAACTGAAAACTGCTTAAAGAATAAAAAATGTCACGTTTAAAACAAACAAAAGATTTTCTTATGTGAATATAACAAAATTACGGAATATTTAGAATTTATTTCCATTATTTGAAATGTATTCTTGATTACTTTTTGTATTCTTGATATAAACAAATCATCTGAAACATTATTTACTAAAAAGCAGTTAGATGACTAGAAAAAAATAGTTACTAATTATTACAACTAGTTTCTTACTGCATACGTCTTCTAAAAGAAACAGCTGGAAACTGCCAAATAGCGACAGTGATTTTCTTTTCCTATTCTAGCTATTGTTGTTATGAATTAAAAGTTAACGTCAAGTCAAAAAGTACTGGTGATTTTCTTTTATCGTTACTTGGAACCCTTATAATCCAAAAAAATCTCAATATTCTGAACATTCCAATAACTTAGATGTAAAAGTATATTCTCTGATGTTTGATGGTAACTATATTTTAAAAACTCTATGAGATTTGTTCTTATCTCATTATTATTATAAAAGTTCTTGCGCCAGAAGAGAAATGCTTTTACAAATGTGCTAAAAATAGAGAAATAAAAACTTCTCTCAATAGATCTTTAACAAATTAAGAATTACTTCCATTCTGTGAAGTAGGAAAACGTTTTCCTGTGTTATTAGCCAAAAAGGAATCAAGTTATTTCATCATTCGTCTGAAAATTACTTCTTTTCAAGAAAGTTCGCTATTGTTCTAGGAATGATCAATTTATCAAGAAATATTAAATTACAGAAAAACGAAAATACTAAAATTAAATAAAAATGCACTATCACAAATATCCTGCATTCAGTTGCAATGAGATAGAATCCTTGTAATTCCTTCTAATCTGAGGAAATTATTTTCTACTATAAGTAAAATGACAAAATGAAAAGTTTATGTGTTTTGTGAAATTCTTTGAAATACTTACATACTAAATGTGAATATGCGTAATAGAAAGGAAGTATCAAATTAGAAAAAATAATTCTGCTATTAGTCATAATATTGCGTAATAAGGCATAATATTGCCATCATATTTTTATATGAAACAAATCTTTCTGTAATGAATTTTAATGCAATTAGGATAAAAATTAGAAGACAAAAGAAAGAAATGTTTCACTGGTAGAATTGTATATTTTTCAGATATAATTTAAAGAAACGTTTAAATTAGTTAATAGTTATGACAATTGAAAACTGCTTACTTGAATGTAAGGGAATTATAGGGTATTTAGAATTTCTATCCATTATTTGATATATTTTCTTGATTACTTTTTTGATTCTTGATATAAACAAATCATCTTAAATATTTAAAAAAAAAAGTTAGAGGACTATAAAATAAATAGTTACTAATTATTATAACTAGTTTCTTGTGATAATTACGAATATTTAACATCTAAGATGATTGGTAATCCATCATTTCAGATGAGAAACACAGAATTGAAAGGTGTTACTTATTAAATGAACATCAAAACCAACAGCATTAATTTTACTTTACTCTGATTCCTTCTTCAGATCACCCAAGAAGGGTTGTTGAAGCTATAACTAACGTTAAACAAAAAAAATCAGAGAAAACAACTATTTGATTTCAAATGAAAATCTTCAGACAGTGAAGTCCATCTCCTACCATTAGTCAATCGACAGCAATTCTTTCCAAATCTTGATGTGTCCAAATAACAGATGAATCTTGTGGTCTATAAGTCTTCTAAAAGAAACAGCCGGAAACTGCCAAATAGCGACAGTGATTTTCTTTTCCTATTCCAGCAATTGTTTTTATATATTCAATGCTAATGTTATTTTTATTACAACTTTAAGTTCTTTGTTTACTTTGGAAATGCCTGACAGTATTGTCCTCTAAAATAAGAGGGTTTTACGTGTTGTCAAATCTATTGGAAAATGACTGTAAGGCCCAACACAAGAATAAACAAAACAATTGCCTGTTCCGATTCATTTTTATGAGGGGAACTAGGGAACAGCTGTTTCACCATGGAACTGGATCGTCAGCCTAAAAATGAATCGGAAAAAGGCAATTGTTTTGTTTATTCTTGTGTTAAGCCTTACAGTCATTTTCCAATAGATTTGACTACACGTAAAACCCTCTTATTTTAGCTTTGTTGCGGCCGTGTCTTTTGTTCTTTTTGTTATTTATTGTGGTTCGCCTGCTAGTTGCAGGGAACCTTTCCGATATTGCCTCTTGGCTTTTCGGGAATTAATTTTATTTTTTTTTGCCTTTGGGATCCATGGCCAGGTTGGCTTATGGCTTTACCTTAGGTCTGCTTTTCTGATTCGTTTTTATCGAGGGGACGGGCTAGGGCTGACGATCCAGTTGCATGGTGAAACAGCTGTTCCCTAGTTCCACTCATAAAAATGAATCGGAAAAGGCAATTGTTTTGCTTATTTTTGTGTTGGGCCTCACAGTCATTTTCCAATAGATTTGACAACACGTAAAACCCTCTTATTTTAGCTTTGTTGCGGCCGTTTTTTTTGTTCTTTTTGTTATTTATTGTGGTTCACCTGCTAGTTGCAGGGAACCTTTCCGATAATGCCACTCGGCTTTTCGGGAATTAATTTTATTGCCTTTTGCCCTTGGGAGGCCATAGCCAGGTTGGCTTATGATTCTACTTTAGGTATGCCTTTCTGATTCGTTTTTATCGATGGGACGGGCTAGGGCTGGCGATCCAGTTGCATGGTGAAACAGCTGTTCCCTAGTTTCCCTCATAAAAATGAATCGGAAAAGGCAATAGTTTTGTTTATTCTTGTGTTGGGCCTTACAATCATTTTCCAGTATTGTCCTCATTTCAAAGAAGTTTCTTTTTCTCTTGAGTTTCCATTTCTCACCCAACAAAAGTGATAATTGTTAATCTTCATCTATTTTTATTTTTCGTTATAATCTTTGAACAAAACAACTTTCACTTAATCGCAAAATGAATTCTATGCTAAACAAAAGTTATAAATATTTAATAAATTCTCAGTAGAACGCCGTTCTGTCAACAAGACATAGTTATTATGATTATTAATGTTTGTAATTTTAATATACATACATCACGAAGTGAAAAAATACTGGTTGGGTTTTTTTTCCGTTTCTTGGAGCCCTTATACTCCACAAAATCTCAATATTCTCAATGTCCTTATAAGTTAGATGTAAAAGTATATTCTGTCATGTTTGATGCTTACCATATTTTAAAATCTCCATGAGATTTCAATACAATTCTATTCCATATGACCTTATCCCATTACTATTCCAAAAGTTCTTGGGCCAAGAAAGAAATGTGTTTTCAAATGTGTTGAAAATAGAAAAATAAAAACCTCTCTCATTAGGTGTTAAATAAATTAAAGAATTAAATCCAAGCTGTGAAGTAGGGAAATGTTTTCCTGTATTACTAGCGAATCAAGTTATTTCATCATTCGCCTGAAAATCACTTTTTTCATGAAAGTCCGCTTTTGTTTAAGTAGCGACCAATTTTTAAAGAAAGATTAAAATTAAAGAAATACGAATATAATAAAATTAAATAAAAATACACTATAAAATGAAATAAAAATACAACTGCTTTCAGTTGTAATAAGATTTTTAATTCCTTCCAATCTGAAGGCATTTATTTTCTAATATTGATAAAATCAAATAATTAAACGTTTGTGAATTTCGTAAAAACCTTTGAAATACTTACAGTCTAAATGGGAATTTGCGTAATAGAAAGAAATCATCAGATTAGTCTATTTTCCATTAGTCAAATATTTTTATAAGGAACAAATCTATCTGAAATTAATTTTAATGGAATTAGAATAAAAATTAGAAGACAAAAAAAACAAAACAAAGAAGGCTGAACTATGAGAATTCTACTTTCTTCAGTTCTATTTTAATGAAACGTTGAAATTAAGTTAGTTATTAGTTAATGCAACTGAAAACTGCTTAAAGAATAAAGAATTTCACGTTTAAAACGAACAAAAGATTTTCTTATTTGAATGTAACAGAATTATGGAATATTTAGAATTTATTTCCATTTTTTGAAATATATTCTTGATTACTTTTATGATTCTTGATAAAGATTTTTTACTATTATTATTTTTCACTAGGTGAAAAAATATTGGTAATTTTTTTTAAGCTCATTTCCGATCCTACTAATCTACAAAATCTCAATATTCTCAACGCTTATAAGTTAGATGTAGAGGTACACTTTTCGCCAAATTTCGGGGTTATTGTGAAATCACGGGTGCTCACGCAAAGGAAGTCACGCCATTGAATTTTTTTTTTTTTTTGGGGGGGGGGGTTCAAAAAAATAAAAAATTGTAAAAGTCGTCTTTTTTTTTAATGCAAATGTGGGCCAAGCCCCCCCCCCCGTCAGATCTTCGAGAGGGTGAGCCATAAAGTCATGGGGGGGTGGGCACCTCTGGCGAAATGAATATAATATATAAAAAATACAGGGACATTTGAGTTTATTTATTAAAGAACATCATCAGAGAAGCAAATTACACGAAAATGGAAGTTGTCTGAATATACAAATGTTATGCAAAACGTTAATTTGCATTTTTGCCCACAACCCTTTATAAAGAGGCTAGTGATGCTGGCTTATCTCCATTTTCCTGGTTCAACAAAAATGGCAGAATCGTTGAGTGCCACCTGAAGATACCCCTACACCGTGATTTACCCAAATCTGAAGCATGGGGAGTCTTAAAGTGTCTTAAAGCTGGCCAAACACAGATGACAGTGGCAGCAGCGGTTGGAACCTCCCAAAACGGGATTTGCAGACTCTGTAATCGCTTCAGAGAGACTGGCACAGTACGAAGAAGACCAGAGCAGAGCCGTCCACGTGCCACTACTGCCGGAGATGATCTCTACTTGACGCTAACAGCCCGAAGTAATCGGTGAAGCAATGCGACTTAGCTGCGGGAACAGTTTCTCGCTTATACTGGACGACGGGTGTGTACTCAGACCGTGCGAAATTGACTCCGTCACGGTGGACTGTATTCCCGTCCACCAATGGCATGCATTCCGTTACTTGCTGAACATCGGAGAACCAGAAGAAGGTGAACTGAAATGCATCTTTCTTAGACCCGTGAAGAGTGGTCTACGGTTCTCTTCAGTGACGAGTCAAGATTCAGCCTGCAGCCTGACAATCGTTGTGCCCTGATCTGGCGTGAACGTGGAACACAAAAGAATTCATGTTTCGTGCAAGAAAGACATTCCTTTGGTGAAGGTGGTATCCTGGTGTGAGAAGGCATCATTCATTGTTGATTATACTGACCTCCATGTTGTTAGAAATGGAATGGGGAATGATGTTGGATATCTGGATGAAATTCCAGCCTGTAGTGATACCCTACACTGGAGCAGTTGGGACCAACTTTTTTTTTATGGACGATAATGCACGCCTCCACCATGCGCATCTCGTTAACAACATGCTGGAACAGGCTGGAATTGAGTGCTTGGACTGGCCTTCAGTTTCTCCAGACCTCAATCGCATCGATGCACTAGGAAGACGTGTTGCCAGCCATCAATCACCTCCCATAACACCTCCTTATCTGGAAGTTACGCTGGTGCGCAAGTGACCGCGAATCCCGCAGGAACTGCTGGACAAATTAATCTTCTCCATGCCTCATTATTGTCCGTGTGTTGCAGCAGTCTCAGGTGACCTTACATCCTTCTGAATAGCCAAGGTGCGGCTCATTTTTCACGTTTGCTATGGGAAAGTTAACCCTGCCCATGTGTCACATACTCCTCAATCCCGATAAATGGATTCTGCACATCTTTGGAAATTCAGACAATTTATATTTTCATGTCATTTGCTTCTCTGATGATGTTCGTTAATAAATAAACTGAAATGCCTCTGTTTTTGAGGAATATCGTTTCGCAATGTACCCTCAATTTTGTGAGCAGTGTATATTCTGTGATGTTTGATGTTAAGCATATTTTACAAAATTGTGAGATTGAGTACAATTCTATTGGATGTCATCTTATCTCTTTATTACTATAAAAGTTCTTGGGTCAGTAAAGAAATATTTTTTGAAATGTGCTGAAAGTAGAAAAAAAATGACCTCTTCAATAAAATTTATTGTCTCTCAATTAAAGAATTACTTCCATGCTGTGAAGTAGGGAAACGTTTTCCTGTATTAATAGCGAATATTCAAGTTATTTCATCATTCGTCTTAATATCAGTTCTTTTCAAGAAAGTCCGGTATTGTTTTAGCAACGACCAATTTAACAAAAAAATATTAAAATTAAAGAAATACGAAATTTCTAAAATGAACTAATTTCCACTATTAGAAATATCCTGCATACAGTTGCAATGAGATTGAATCCTTATAATTCCTTCTAACCTGAGGACATTTATTTTCTACTGTAAGTAAAATCAAAAAATTAAAATTGTGTTTCGTAAAATTCTTTGAAATACCTACAGTCTAAATGGCAATTTGTGCAAAAGAAAGAAAACATCAGATTAGGAAAAATAATTTTGCCATTACACAAATATTTCTATAAAGAAGAAATCTTTCTGTAACGAATTTTAATGGATTTAAGATTAAGATTAGATGATTAAAAAAAAATGCTAAACTGGGAGAATTCTATTTTATTCAGTTCTGATTTAAATAAGCCTTTCAATTAACTCAGTTCTTAGTAAATGCAATTAATAACTACTTAAAGAACACATAATTTCAAAAGAAACAAAATAAATACAGAATTTAAATGAGAATCAAAACGAAGAGCAATATTTTTACTTTACTCTGATACCTTCTGAAGACCATCTTGGTTTGCAATGTTTATTTTGTGGTTTCTTAAAAATCCATTATGTAACTACTATTTTAATCAAAAGCGGTGGTGCTTGCTTTTGTTCTTTGTGTTATTATGCCGCACCTTCCATGTTTCAAGAATCTGTGTCTCTTTGCCAGACTATTTATTCACAAACTACTGGATAGTGAACTTCCCACAATTAATTAAAGTAATTCAATAGGTTACGGATCTACACAGCGCTCGTTCACAAGATCTACAGCAGTTGGAAGAGTGAGTGAAGTGACATTTTTTAGTAGGCCTAAATTCTAACGATGTCGGACAAAGTTGTTATAGATAAATTGACGAACAGTAATTACCCGACATGGAAATTGAAAATGCAGCTTTTACTTATCTAGGAAGGCGTGTGTGATGTAGTTAGTCAGACAATTCCAGCAGATCCAGATAAGAAATGGTTAAATAAAGATGGGAAATCCAGACTTGCGATAGGCGTAAGGGTGGATTACAGTCAACTAGGCTCCATCAGGAAACCTAATAGGACCAAAGCAGCATGCAGGGCTTTTTAAGATTACCATCAAAGATTCACTTTGTCTAATATAGTGACTCTACTGCTACGATTATGCTCGAGAAGACTACATGATGAGGGAGACATGTAAATGCATATCCAAGAGATGAGGAACATATGGAACAAATTACGCATTAGAAGAAATAATTGCGACGTGCAGTGGCGTTTATGTTAAGTAATTTACATGAAAATCACAATGTATTGATTATATATAAAAAAAAAACTTGTACTTTTCATTTTTTATGATAGCGTTGGTCATTTCTAAACGGAAAGAATTTTTTATCGTCGTATCTTCAAACAAAATATCTTGAAACGTAAGACACCGCAATAACTCTAACCTAGCATTAGTTAAAAGGGATTTTTTTTGTCCAAGCGATATGAGATAATAAGTAATTACTTTTTTTTCTTACACATTTGAAGGAATGATGATTTAAAATACATACCATCAATATATTTTTAAAAAATTGTCCTTTAGTAGGTAAGTACTTTATTGTAAAAATAAATTGATTTCGAATGAGATACTGACAATCTTGAAGCTTGTTCTTATTCAGTTGTTATTTCAACTTTTTGCCAGTTTCACAAATCAATCTAGAGTAAATCTGTAATTTCTGAATTTCATATTTTCCTAATTTTAGATCATTGTTGTATTTTTACTTAACAATGCTTTCTTGAACCGTAGACAGAATTTCTTATTAAAAATATTTATCGCAGATGATATCTTTACAATTACAAATATGACTTTACTTGGTAGGTTTGGAAATATATTCTTGTTGAAAAAAATATTCCTATTTTAAAAAAGAAATCATCTAAAATAATATTTTACGAAAAAATATTTAGTGAATAACTACTATTTACTTGTATGATTAATTCCTTATTATAATAACTATTTGCTACGAATTAATATAACTATTTCTTTTTTTGTAGTAATTTAGAAACTTTAATAACCAGATGAATAAAATAATTAAATGAAATATCAGTTGAACGCTACTCTTAAAAGAAAAAGTATTTGTTAGGAAAATTAGTAATTTTGATAATTTTAATGTACGTTATTCACGAGGTCAAGAAATCTTAATGATTTTTTTTTTATTTTTACTTGGAACTCTTATAACCAACAAAATCTCAATATTTTGAAAATGCTTAAAGTTAGATGTAAAAGTATATTCTGTGATGTTTGCTGGTAATCATATTTTAAAAAATTCTATGAGATTTTAATACAATTCTAATCGATGTGTTTTTATCTCATTATTATTCTAAAAGTTTTTGAGTCATTAAAGAAATGTTGATTAAAATGTGTTGATAATAGAAATAAAAACACTCTCTCAATAGCTCTTGAGCAAATTAAAGAAAAACTTCCATGCTGTGAAGCAGGGAAAAGTTTTCTTTTCTTACTATCGAAGGAGGAATTAAGTTGTTTCATCATGAATCTCAAAATCACTTCTTTTAAGATTGATTTAGGAACGATCAATTAGCAAGAAATATGAAAATTAAAGAAATACGAAATTACGAAAATTAAACAAAAATGCACAATTAGAAATATCCTGCATTCAGATTGAATCCTTATAATTCCTTCTAATCGGAGGACATTTATTTTCTATTATAGATAAAATTAAAAAAATTAAAGGTTTGTGTTTTTTGTAAAATTCTTTGAAATACTTACTCCCTAAATGGGAAATTGCGTAATAGAAAGAAAACATCAGATTAGAAAATATGATTTTGCCATTAGTCAAATATTTCTCTAAGGAAGAAATTTTTCCGTAATGAATTTTCATGGAGTTAGGATAAAAATTAGATAAAAAAGAATCCTAAACTGTGAGAATTCTATTTCATTCAGTTCTAATTTAAAGAAGCATTTTAATTAACTTTGTTCTTAGTTAATGCAATTGAAAACTGCTTATAGAATACAGAATTTCAGCTATGAATTAGCTTTTGAATTACTTAAATTAAAACCTTTAAAGATCAAAAAATTATTGAGGATTTAGAATTTCTTTGGCGTGATTTGAAATATATTCTTGAGTGATTTACTCTAGAATTCTCATAAAACAACTGTCTTTAACTTTCATAATCTTTCGCCTCTTACTTATTACCAAAAATAGGGTTACAAACAACTAACGGAACTCAAAGAAAAGATTTGAACATTAATTTTTTAAAAACACAGTTGAATGACTAGTTAATAATTAATATAACTTCTTCGTTATTGCGATAATTAAAAGTTTTAATCATTTCATAAAAGAAACACAGAATTGGAAACTTTTACTTATTAAATCAGCATCAAAACCAAGAGCATTAATTTTATTTTAGACAATAAAAATCAGAGAAAACAACTATTTGATTTCAATTATTTCAATTATTTTATATATTTTTCAAATCTTCAGACTGTGAAGTCAATCTACTCCCAACAGTCAATCGACAGCAGTTCTTTCCAATTCTTGATGTTTCCAAATTACAGACGAATCTTGTGATCTAAACGTCTTCTAAATGACACAGCTGGAAACTGTCAAATATAGACAGTGATTTTCTTTCCTTATTCTAGCTATTGTTTTTATGTATTCAATGGTAATGTTATTTTTATTACAACTTCATGTTCTTTGTTTACTTTGGAAATGCCTGTCAGGTATTGTTCTCATTTCAAAGAAGTTTCTTTTTCTCTTGAGTTTCCATTTCTCACCCAAGACAAATGATAATTGTTAATCCTCATCCATTTTTATTTTTCATTATAATTTTTGAACAACAAAACTTTCAATTAATCGCAAAATGAATTCTTTCCTAAAAAAGAATTATAAATAATTTAAATTTATTTCCTTTTTTTAAAGAACTCGCATTAGAAATAACATTCATTTAATGAATTCTCAGTTGAACGCCGTTATGTTAACAAAAAATATTTTATAAATAAATTTTTATCATTGTCTAGATTGTCTAAATTAAAAACAAAAATACCTAAATTATCGAAAGAATTTTGATATCCCTAAAGTAACAGCGTAAAATATGAAATGTATAAATTTTCTTTATCTAAGTTTGAAATTTGAAATTTCAATTCCAGTTGTTTCAGTTGTGTTTCGATAACCGCCAAATAGCAACAGTGCGTTTTATTTCTTACTGTTTTCTTCTTTTCCATCTCATTCTGTTTTCCTTTTGTGTCTTATCAGTTATGTAGTTTTTCTTCTGTTTTCGTTAATTTGTTGAATAGAGTGAACACATATGAAGTAATCCAATCTCTTGTAAATTATTTATTTTAATTATTTATTAGCTTAAATTTGTTTTATATTTATTTTTCAAAGGACACTCGCATTAGGTACAACATTCATTTCATGAATTATCAGTTGAACGCTATTCTATTGAACAAAAAAATTGATTAAGAAAATTTGGAATTTGAATGTATGTAGTTTAGAAGCAGGAAAATTTATTGGCAATTTTATTTGGTTTCTGTTTTGATCACTTCCACGCTATACCATCTCAATTGCTATAAAAGTGCTATACAGATTTGGAGTAAAAAAAATTGTATGAAGCTTATAAAAAGCGCAATGAAAAAGGTTCGAATTTATTTATATTTAATAACTTCTCCATTTTTGATTCTGACATTTTGTTGGAGTGTAAAGTGAATCTCTTCCATTCAATCACAATCTCACATTTCTTTTTCAAATTTTCCTTCACTTATCTATATTAAAAGAGGTTTAACGTGCCCTGAATAATTCAAATAGAAATAGAAATCAATCGCAAGAAGGCACCAAAGCTAAAGTTAGGATTCGCACTTTGAGTTGTCATCGGGAAGAGACTGGGACGGACCGTTTCGTCCTCATTAGGACGACTCAGCCAGCCTCTATTTCTATTTCTATTTCTATTTATCTATATTGTTCTTGTTTTTTTTCGTTTTTTTCTGAAGGTCGTTTTCTTACTAAATCGTAAAACTATCCTTATTTTCTTATTGCATTTTATTCTCTTTTAATTAGCAAACAAATAAAATTAAATTAAAAAATTAAAAGTTTGAGTTTCGCAAAATCTTTGAAATTCTTACCGGCTAATAGGAATTTGCGTAAAGGAAAGAAAACATCAGATTAAGAAACATGATTTTGCCATTAGTCAAATTATTATCTAAGAAAGAGTCTTTCTTTAATGAATTTTAATGGAGTTAAATAAAAAGTAGATTATAAATAAAAAGAAATGCTAAACTGGGAGAATTCTATTTTATTCAGTTCTAATTTAAGTAAGCCTATAAATTAACTTAGTTCTTAGTTAATGCAATTGAAAACTGCTTAAAGAATACATGATTTCCAAAGAAACTAAAGAAACACCGAATTGAAATAATTAGCAGTTTGAAGAGTGAGTGAAGTGACATTTTTTAGTAGGCCTAAATTCTAACGATGTCGGACAAAATTGTTATAGATAAATTGACGAACAGTAATTATCCGATATGGAAATTGACAATGGAGCTTTTACTTATCCAGGAAGGCGTGTGGGATATAGTTAGTCAGGGAATTCCAGCAGATCCAGATAAGAAATGGTTAAATAAAGATGGGAAATCCAGAGTTGCGATAGGCTTAAGGGTGGATTACAGTCAACTAGGCTCCATTAGGAAATATAATAGGACACAAGCAGCATGAAGGGCTTTTTAAGATTACCATCAAAGAGTCACTTTGTCTAATATAGTTCTCTAATGCGGTGATTATGCTCGAGACAACTACACGATGGGGGAGACATGTAAATGCATATCCGAGAGATGGAGGAACATATGGAACAAATTACGCATTAGAGGACATGGAAAGGCAAATCCAAGAGATGGAGGAACATTTGGAATAAAATTCAAGCATTAGCGGAAGAAATTGTAGATAGACTTGCAGCGGCGTGTAAATTAAGTAGTTTGCGTGAAAGTCACTCTACATTGATTATAGAATTGGAAACAAGACCAGATCAAGATCTGACACTAAGCCTTGTAAAGATGAAGAAGCTTGAAGAATACCGAAGACATATTGCTTATTCATCCAATGGGCAAATTCTAGAGGAAAAAGCGCTTAAAATAATATCCCGACAAAATCAACTAAATGTTCTGTAAAGTCAAGTAAGGGAGACGTACAACAGGAGTATTAAATTTCACAGTAAATGCTATTTTTGCAAGAAAGCAGAAGGACACCTCAAGCAGAATTGCCCTGCATACAAAGCCTGGAAAAAGAAAAATCCAGGAAGATCACACAAAGCAAACAGGGCCAGTCACGAAGATGTTGCAAAGTTAAACATTTGTATTAGGGTGGGTAAAGGCGACAAAATAATTATTATATAGATAATGGAGTAGAATTTCATTTTCAGCTTTGACACTAGTGCACAAACTAAAGTACAGGTAGCAGACAACTGAGAAGTAACTGCAGAAGTTGTTGGTACTGGAATTCTCCGGTGCAAAAGAGGCAATGGAGATAAAATAGAATCCATCACAGTGAAAGATGTGTTGTACACCCAAACTTTTAAAGCAATCCTTCTATCAACACGAACTTTAGCTAAACGAGGGCTAACCACAACATGTGTTGGACAAACTGATAAGTGTTATATCACATAAAAAGATAAAACAGTGGTTACAGCAACAGCTAGTACAGGTCTATATGAACTAAATCTCGACAAAAGTTTCCATGCACTCAGTGTAGTAACGAAAAAGGAAGCACATTGCAACCATGTGTGGCATCGTAGACTAGGGCATCGTGATCCAACGGTAATTCGATCAGAAACGAAACAAAATATGGATACAGGTATTGAAATACAAAATTATTATAATAAAATACTTTACGTGTATTACTAAAGTTGTAGTGACTAAAAAGATTACTCATGTTAAAGACTTAAAAGGAACATGTTTCATCCACGTATGGAATGAAACATGTTGCTTTTGAAACCTTTTGATTTTATTTTAATCTTTTCAATCACTACAAAATTATGTCAAACAGGTATGCGAATGTTGTATCAAAGGCAAACTGGTAAGAAAATCGTATCCCGCATCCTTCATGCAATCAAGCAAGGTAGGCTACTCGATTTAATACATACAGACGTGTGTGGAGCATGCAAATAAAAAAACAAGGAAAGAAAAGATGCATCTTGACAGACAATGTCAAGAGTTTTTGCTCCTCTAGCAATATAGTTTACCTTGAAGGTTCTTCTAACAGTAGTGGCAAGAAAATGAGTAGTGGTGAAGCATTATGACATAAAAACTGCATTCCAGACTTGTCACCTGATGTATACATGAAGCAAGCGGAGAATTATAGTAACATGACTGATGAAAAAGTACACAAACTCAAGAAGAAGAATAATGGGCTGAAACAAAGGGCACTCGAATGGAATAAGAAACTCAACAGTGTACTTCGTGAAGAAGGATTTATACGAAGCGAACCAGATCCTTCTTTGTATACAAATGGACGTATCTCGTTGGGCATGTTGATGATATTATAGGAGCTGGTACTTCAAAACAAAACTTGAAAGAATTTGAAGCAGAGCTCGCATACTTCAAGGTAAACCAACTAGGTAATTTCAAGTACTACCTTGGCATTCAATTTGACAGAGATACAGACAAGTTTTACATGCGCCAAGAAATCTATATAAAACATATCAGACAATCGAAAATTCTAATTGATCCAGATTTGATCCAGAAGTCCACGAATCAATGAAGAACAAAGAAGTCTAAAGCAAAGCAATAGGTTCCCTACTTTACCTATCGACAAATACCGGAGCTGTGTCAACAATAAATCTTGCTAGGAAAGTAAATGACCCTACAGAAGTAGACTGGACTGAGGTGAAGCGAATATTCCGTTATTGAAAACACACAATCAACAGGAGAGTACGACTTGTACAACATGAAGAAGAAGGATTGAAAGTGAACGCAGATGCTGATTGGGCACGGGATATCGATGAGAGATATTCTAACACAGGTTATCTATTGAAGGTCAATGGGAATACTGTTCACTGTGTTAGCCGGATGTCGCCGTTAGTGACTATTTCAATGACTGAACGGCTCTGTGTGAGGCAGTTCAAGACAGTTTAAGACAAATTTATCGAATGATTTGGGCAGAAAATTAGAGAGCCCATGACAGTTTTTGAAGACAACCATAGTTGCATAAAGTAGTAGGAACCCAAAAGCTTATCATCGTACCAAACACATTGACACAAAATACCATTTAATTCGTGATCTAGTGAAAAAAGATGATTAATGTTCAGTATTGTGAAATACTGAAATGGCAGCTGATGTGTTAACAAAACCATTGGAAACAGTGAAGCACAGAAAGGGTAATAGTGACATTCAATTTGTGTAGTCTCTGTAGACTTGAGCTTCTCACAATTAATTAAATTGATTCCAACAGATCAGTCATCAACAAGACTGCTAGTTGAAGCTATCACTAAAGTTAGACAAAAAGCAGAGAAAATAACTAATGGATTACAAGTGAGGAACTGACAATCTTGAAGCATGTTCTTATCCAGTTATTGTTCTAACATTTTGGTGAGTCAGTGAAGTCAATCTCCTCCCTACAGTCATTCGACAAAAGTTCTTTCCACATCTTGATGTGTCCAAATAACAGACGATAACATCAGCAATAACATCCTGTGGGCCATGCGTCGTCTTAAAGATATATACAGGATACAAGATACGTCAAATAGCGACAGTGATTTTTTCTTCCTACTCCAGTTATAACAATCAAATAACAATAGCAAACCAAAAAACAATCAAATACTAACAAACATAATCATAACCGTTAAATAACAATCAAAATAACTTAAAAAAACAAAACAATATACTTAAACAATGTAGTGACAGCGATTAGTAAACCAATCACAATGCTTCGCAACGGCTTCTGATAAGTAGAAGACAATATAATTGATATTGCGGTAATTCCTTATTATTATTAATGTGGTTGTTGCGAATGCAAAAGCCGGAATTGTAGTGATTATTGTAATTGTTTTATAGTTGTATTATAAATGTGATTGTTGCGCATGCAAAAGACGCAATTGTTGCGATTGTTGTGATTGTTGTGATTACTGCTAATGATAATTTAATGGTATCTGAATGATACTTGTCCACAGATAGACGGGCAAAGCGGGATTAGAAGGCTTCTGATACAAGTACCACAAGCATAAAACTTACACCTAATTTAGTTTCGCTTTTAGATTCTTGTTATTATTTATATATTTCTTACACCTACTTCAATTTATGAAACAGAACTCTAAAAGCAATCTGTTAGTCTCATCCTGATAACTTTTGGTCAGGATTGTGATTCAAGTTAAGACTGTGGTCAGCCCAATCCTTAAAAAATCTTCGTGGTATTCCCAAACAGATAACTTTACTATATATTTTCTATGAATCCTAAAACATGCGTAAGTATTATGACCGAAACAACGCTTAAAAAACAGAACGAAATTCTTTAAGAAATTTTCAGGAGTCATAGAAAATATATAGTAAAGTTAACCGTTTGGGAATATCACTAAGATTTTTGAAGGATTGGGCTGATAACAGTGTTAACTTGAATCACAATCCTGACCCTATTATCAACATCCTTTATGAGTCTCGGGATGAGAGTGAAAGATTGTTTTTAAAAACCTGTTCACAAATTGGAGTAGGTGTAAGAAATATATGAATAATAACAAGAATCTAAAAGCGAAACTAAACTCGGTGTAAGTTTTTAAGTTTAGCATTTTATATTTTAAGTTATTTTGATTGTTATTTCACGCTTATGATTATCTTTGTTGGTATTTGATTGTTTTTTTGGTTTGCTATTGTTATTTGATTGTTATTTTATGTTTTATGATTTTGTTTCTGTTTTGATTGTTATCTCACGAATTTGTTGTTATGTTTTTTTTACGTATAGTTCGTGGAAGTTTAGTTTATTGCTGATGTTTTTAGAAAGAGAAAGTTTAGTTTTATTTAATGTAATATCCCTTGACAAAGGTTTTTGATAAAAGAACCTAAATATTAGTGATGTAATGTGTTGGTGTTTTGATGTTTTCTTTTTTTTTAATTTCAAAATTGAAATTTCAATTCTAATAGTTTCAGTACTGTTTCACTAGCCACCAAACAGCAACAGTGTATTTCATTTTCTGCAGTTTTCTGAATAAAATTGACAATTGTGTCGATATTTTGATCTGAGATATGATTTTATGAAAAAAATTAACAATTGCGTGGATTCTTTAATCTAAGATATAATTTAAATAAAAGAAGATTTTTTTTTTTTTTTTTTTCTTAAGATATAATTTACTGAACAAAAATAAAAATTGTCTCGATACTTTGATTCGAGATATAATTTACTGAATAAAATTAACAATTGTGTCGATACTTTGATTTAAGATAAAATTTCCTGAAGATAGCAAGGAATAACGAATCAATTTTTGTCATCAACAGCCTGAAAACAAATCCCTTTCCTGAAAGAAAACGATTGTTTTAGGAAAGATCAGTGTAATGAGAAATGACCAATGGGTAATTTTTTTTCTTAAAGATAAGATTGAAAAAAAAAAAAGAAATTGCGATAACAGCCATTTTCTCTTGAGGATATCATGTTTGTACTGTACAAACAGTCATGACTAAAGCGACGAACGTTGAACAAATAGCCATTATATCTCTTTTATAGAACTCCATCGCCGAATAAGTAAATTGTACCAAAATTAACGTAATATTATTTTAAAGATTGGACTTTAGTTCTTTGGCTCGTTTCCTTTTATACTGAAGGAAAGTACAAGTATCAGAATTATTCTGTAATCATCTGGATTCATCTAGAATCTAAAATATTTTCTGATTTAAAATGAGGAAGTTTACCGTCAATTATGCACAGAAAAATAAAATGTTTGTATTTTTTTTTAAATTCTTTGAAATACTTACCCTATACAATAGAATTTGTTTAATAGAAACAAAACATCAGATTAGATAATATAATCTTAGTCGCTCGTTAGAGAATTTTCCTTAAACTTTAATGAGAATATAAATTACAATATTGAAAAAATCGTTGAAAACTATTAATTTAGACGCATGTTCTTATCCACATATTATTCTAATATTCTGTTCCATATATTCACTGTAGAACAGTTCTGTTGTAAATCTTGTATGCGAAGAATCTCGTGATAGATGATCTCTCAAATAATGCCAAAGACGACTCATTAGATTTGATCTTAAAAAGTATATTTAGTGCAAATACATTGAAGTCACCACTCAGAAGTTCAGTAATAGCAACAAATAATTACCATGATTCTATGATCTTAGACTTACAGATAAATACTTTCTGGCGTTTTCTGATACAAGAATTTTGATACCCACAAAGTGACAGCACAAACCATTATCAAGAATCGTCTGCAAAACAGTAAGATTTGCGAGTAATTGATGCCTTTGAACTTAGATTCTGTAAAGACAGACCTTATCATGGGTCTTTGACTGGAACATTTATTCCAATATTAAACAAGAATGTAACCGTTTCATCGACAGAATCATTGTGGAAGATGGAACTTGTGTTTCTAAGAAGTTCTTTGGCTCGTTCCCTTCTATACTGAAGGAAAATGTAACTATTAAAATTATTAGGTAGTCATCTGGATTCATCTAGAATCTTTAAAATATTTTTCAATTTAAAATGTGGAAGTCTATTACAGGTAAAAAAATAATAAAATATTTGTTTGTTGTTTAAAATTCTTTAAAATACTTACACACTAAAGGGAATTTGTTTAATGGAAATAAAACATCAGATTAGACAATATAATCTTCATCACTCATCAGAGTACTTTCCTTTAAAAATATAAATTATAATATAAAAAAATTGTCATTGTAAAACTGTTAATTTTGAAGCATGTCCTGATCCTCTTACTATTCTAACATTCTGTTCCATATATTCACTGTAGAAAAGTTCTGTTCTAAATCTTGTATGCGAATGAATCTCGTGATAGGTGATGTCTCATAAAAAGGCCAAAGACGACTCATTAGCTTTGATATTTAAAAAGTATATTCAGTAAAAATACATCCAAGTCACCACTCAGAAGTTCAGGAAACTTCCAAATAGGTTTAGAAAAACCTTTTATGGAAAAAAAACAGTATTTTTATATCTTGAAGTATATTTTTATCCTGCTCAATTTGTTCTAGAATCTTCCATTTCTCATCCAAGGAAATGATCATGGTTAATCCTCATCCATTTTTATTTTTTATGATATTCTTTGAACAATTCAACTTTCACTGCATCGATAAAATGCATTATTTGGTAAAGAAATTTATACTTAGTTTCTCCTCCAAACAACAATGGGGGAGACCGCATTGTTTACCAAGTGTCATCCTGGAACAGCGGTTTCACGTTCATTGACGAATTTGTTTTAACGCTGTTCTGTTAACCAAATATTTTTATTAAGAAAATTAGTAATGTTTGTAGTTTTTATGAATATGCATCACGAGGTGAAAAAGATTTTTTTTTTTTTTTATCTTTCCTTGGAACTTTTATAATCTACAAACTCTCAATATTCTGAAAGTGCTAACAATGGTAGATATAAAAGTATATTCTGTCATGTTTAATGATAAACTATTTTTTCTCATGCATTGTTGTTTATTAATAATTTAAATGCAAAGTTTGAATTTTTATGGTTTAAATAAATTCATTGAGGTCGGCGAACTCACTCACATGAATTTTCTCACTAATTTTTCATTAGTGAATATTTTATTTTTCATGTTTTCTTTTCAATCACTAGTGCACTTCCGATCATCATAGTTTCAATTTGTTTTTAACTTTATTTCTCAAAAGATACTCGCCTTAGAAATAACATTCACTTAATGAATAATCAGTTGAATGCCGTTCTGTTAACAAAAAATGTTTGTTAAGAAAATTAGTAATATTTATAATTTTAATGTGTATATGTATATCACGAGGTGAAAAAATACTGATGATTTTTTTTATATTTCTACTTGGAACTCTTATAACACTGGTCTACAAAAAAAAACTTTTTTTCTTTCACAAGGACTAAATAAACGGAATCTAACTATCTTTCCCACTGTGAGTTCAAATATATTCTCAGATTTTTTTTCATCAGGCAGGGTTTTTTTGTGACACGTGTTCAAAGTTTTAACAGAATTAGTACTCACGAAATACTAAATAATAAATATACGGCTAATTTTGGCTCACCTAAAAAGTTGTATATGATGATTTTCGGCTATATTTTGCCTTCGGGATGCCTCTCCTCATAGTCCAGCAGTAGTCGGTCAGCATACAGGGACTGCATTTGCCTTGGTACCTCTTTTCCATAGTAGAACTCTGCGGATGAAAACGCTCAGCATGCTCATCAGAGACAGCTCCAAGATCCTCAGGGAAGAAGTCTAGTGGGATCATCTGGCTGGTGTTGATGTCCAAGAGCCTCCATTACTGAACAAACATTATTACAAAATCTACATGGCCTTCTTTACAGAAGTAGTCACTTAAATCACTATTGCGACTACGATAAAGGTATATCCGTATATCTTTTTGGAGTAATTCCAACTTTTGAGCCTGGAACTTAAAAGCTCAGCCGACTTTTTACACAAATTTAAATCCCATATAAGATCATTAAGATCTTCTTGAGATAAAAAGTGAGGTTGTGATGAACTACTTGCTTCAAATGTATGGTCACTTCCCTCCTTTTTTTCGCCTTTAGTATGAGCTGGATCAGAGACGGAGTTATCACTAAAGGTCATGAAATCTGGACACTTTGGTACAGGATACTCTTCACTGTGGCACAGGTCTCATTGCAGATGCCAAATTGGGATACTTTAACTGTATACTTTGTTTTGGACGTAATTCCTTTAATGTTAGTTAAGCAGAAATAGCAGACAGTTGAATGGTCCTTGTGTTCCCTCCAAATCTTAGGCACTGAAAACGGCATATTAGTATCATTTTTCCATCCAGTGAGAAGCCTAAAACATGATATACAGCATACATTTGGGGCCCAGTCGAAACCACCAGCTTTACACCCAAAATAAAGCTCATAAAATTTTTTCACAAGTGGTGTGAAATTTCGCCCCTTAAAACTGAAAGTCAGTTCTCCAAAGACCCAGCAGAAATTGTTTGGTTGATTTAAACACTTTCTTGGCATATTGAAACGTTTATAAAACTTACAAATAAAAACAATATACAGCAGAAAACCACTACATGTGTTGCCAGACTAACAACAATTTCAATACTGGCTACTGGTCATCTGCTTACTAAAACAATGCAATATTTGAACATTTCAGAACATGTTTGAACCTGAATAAGCCTGTACACAGAACATGTTTCAACATGAATAAGTCTGCATGGTGCCAAATTATTCTTAATAAAATTACCACTTCTATAATTTAGTCCAGGCAACGAAGACCAAAAAAGGCCGAATAGGGGAAATCATTCGTGTAAAAGCCCATTTTGGCACAGTTGTAGGGGAAGGTGTCCTGAACAACATACTAAAAGTAGTGATGGGTGAAGGTGGAGCTAAGGGGGGGGGGGGTGAAAGGTCCCTTTTTTCAGTTTTTCGTGAATAACTCGAACACCGGCCTAAAGCAAAAACTGTCCAAATACTAAATTAATCTACTTAACATTCTCTACAAAAAACGTCCTATACACTTTTTCGCTGGGATGTATACTTAAGGAGATATGGAGGGGGGGAAAAATGGACAATTTGTAAAAAATTCATGTTTTTTGTTAAAAATGGCACGTATATTACTAAAAATGAAATCCACATCAATTGTCGAATTTCTAATTATCTTCGAAATCTAAACTATCATCATCGTTAAAATCAATGATGAGACAGTTACTGTTAACCCTCTGACAATTTTCCAAAGAACTGTCATATCAAAAAAAAGAGCAATGAAGATGTGGCAGAACTTTTGACCAATGAATTAATTCCATTCTCCCTGGCTCTGTTCCTCGAGGGTGGAATGCGAAAAGGGAAGAAGTCATCCATTTACGATGTTTTGCCAGTAGAGAATAACGTAACTCTCGATCTCACCCAAAGCACCCACGTGGTAGATTGTGGTTTCCTTCTTCACCGCATCAAGTGGAAACCATCCTCCAACATTTCTTCAATTTGCCATCAGTACATTGCCTACGTACAGAAACATTACGGAAACACATTGTACGGTGGTTTTTGATGTCAACAGCACAAAACGAGCAGAGCAGAAGCGAAGAGGGCTGACAAAAACTTTGATTGACATTAACTGTAATGAAAGCACGACCATCACTGTTCAATAGGAGCAGTTTCTCGCCAATGAAAGGAACAAAACAAGACTGATCCACTTCCTCACCGAGAAAATGACAGTAGCAGGGATTGAAGCAACTGTTGCAACTGCTAATGCATGATGCTGATGGCACTATTGTAAGATGTGGGTTGGATAAAGCTGCTGTACATCCAACTGTTGCAATAGTTGGGGAGGATGTGGACTTGATAGTCCTCCTCATAGGATTGGCTCCACCATCTACTAACGTGTTCTTTATGAAGCCAGGCCGTGGGAATCTAGAGACCAAATTGTTTTCAGTACCACAATTTCAACAGCTCCCATTCGCCAAGACGATCCTCTTTCTCCATAGCTTTTCCAGATGCGACACCACCTCGGCGATCCATTGGAAGAGCAAAGTGGGAATTGCTAAGCTGTTCACAGCTAAACATGACCTGACACAACAAATCTCAGACAGTTTCACTGATCCCTCACATTACCTGAGGGTATTGCACAGGCCGGCGAGGCTCTTTATGGCGATTTACCAAGTGCCAGCCTAGGAACAAAACCTCAACAAACTTCGGTACTCGGCTTTTTTGAGAGCTTCAACGAAGCCGAAATCTGATATGGTCACTCTTCCTCCTACCAGAGGAGCTTAGGAGCAGCACTCGTTCAGATGTACCTATAGGTTTATCTTTTACATATCGTTGTCAAATACTGTTTGTTTTCATTACACATATCTGTTTGAGCTAAATACTTACGTTGCTCTTATTAATTTCTTACAGCTACAACAATGGCTCTGCAACCCCCCTGCCACCCACCCAATGGAGTTGGGCGAGGGGAAATAATGATATCCAACAGCCGGTGACAAGCAACGATCCTGTGGCACCTGACTTCATTCTCAACACCACATTTTGCCGATGCACGACTGGGTGTGGGGTGCGCTGCAGGTGCCGGAAAGCAGGCATTGCCTGCTCGTGTCTGCGGCGTATGCTTCGGCTGGTGCACTAACGGAGCCCCCATCGAAGACACCGTCGACGATGACAATAGTTTCGATTTCGAAGATAATTAGGACTTCGACAATTAATGTGGATTTCATATTAAGAAATATACATGCCATTTTTAACAACAAAACAAACATTTTTTCCAAATTGTCCACTTTCCCCCCTCCATATCTCCTTAAGTATATATCCCATCGAAAAAGTGTTTAGGACTTTTTTTGTAGAGAATGTTATGTAGATTAATTTAGTAACTGGACATTTTTTGCTGTAGGCCACAGTTTTCGAGTTATTCACAAAAAACTGAAAAAAGGGACCTTTAAATCCACACCCACCCCTTAGCTCCACCCCCACCCATCAGTATCTTTAGTATGTTGTTCAGGACATCTTCCCGTACAACTGTGCCAAAATTGGCTTTTCCCCTGTTTTTCCTTCGTTGCCTGGACTAATTTACAAGAATTACACTCATTAACAAAACAAACGACACACCTAGAAGGAGTTGTCCGATGGAGACAAAATTTGGTGGAGAGGAAGATTATGTACAGAATAGAAAATGATTAAAATTTCAGACAAATTGAATAATTTATTTCAGAGTTACAGAGTTACAAAGTAACGAGCTCAATAAGGTGTTGACCAACCTCTACCCTGAATGCAAGCTGCCATACGACGTGGCATAGAGTGATAAAGCTCCCTGATGGTCCCCTGCGGTATTTCATGCCAAATTTGCTCCAATTGTCGGGCTAGGTCATCCACATTCCCTGGTGGATGCAGTCGCCTTTCCATCATATCCCAGACATGCTCGATTGGAGAGAGATCTGGGGATCTGGCTGGCCAAGGAAGTGTTTCACAAGCTGCAAGACAGGTCATAGCAACACGTGCCGTATGTGTTCTGGCATTATCTTGCTGAAAAATAAGGCCACGGTACTGCAAAAGGAAGGGTAGCAAAACAGGTCTCAGAATGTTGTCGACATACCGATGTGCTGTAAGTGTGCCGCTAATGACGGCCAAAGGGGTCCGGCTATCAAGGGAAATGGCATCCCAGACCATAACTCCTGGTGAGGGCCTGTGTGGCATGCATTAGTGAAAGCGACGATCGTCAGGACACAGTTGGAAGCGGGATTCGTCGCTAAACACTATACGTCCCCAGTCAGCATCATTCCAACCGGATCGAGCCGAGCACCACTGTAATCTGGCCGGACGGTGTGCAGACGTGAGTCGCAGGTGGCGTAGCGGTCGGTACGAGCGTAGATGTCGGTCTCTCAGCCGTCTGTGAATGATCATGGTGGACACTAGTGTGCGGGTCGCACGTCTGATGGTTGATAACGATGAGTCAGGCGCTGTGACAGCTGATCTGACAATCACTCTATCCTCCCACTCTGCTGTGGCCCTAGGGCGACCGCTACCTTCATTAGGCTGAAATCTGCCATTGTCCACCCATTCCTGCCAGCATCTTCTAATCGCCGCATCACTTCGACTGATATGACGAGTGATTCTCCGATTTGCCCAAACTGCCTCTTTCAATCCAATGATACAACCTCTTTCAAACTCTGACAGTTGCACGTCATGAGCTGGAATCCTGCGGCGAGGCATTTTTTCAGTCGTTTAAAGGTATCCTAACTCGCAATGCAACAGAAATTTTGACCATCAGATTGAGAATCGCTGCTTATATACAGCTGCTGGGTGCGCAGTTCCGATGCGCTGTAGCTCTTGCTATTCATTCATTGGACACCAAAGTTTAATCATTTGCATGGGCGGTCCCAATGTCTTTGCGTACGAAATTACATTACAATCGGACAACTCCTTCTAGGTATGTCGTTTTTTTTGGTAATGAGTGTATAGTAAAAAACATCTAATATACAGTACATTATAAAAAAAATAACGCTTACCAAAAAACTATACCTGATGGAAAAATTCTGATTACATATTTGAATTCAAGATACAAAATTACATTAGAATAACTATTTAATTTTCTTATGAAAAAAATCATGTTGACCAGTGTAATCAACGAAATCTCAATATTCTGAGCATTCTTATAAGTTAGATTTAAAAGTATATTCTGTGATGTTTGGTGGTAACGGTATTTTAAAAACTTTTTCTTTTTTTGGTTACTTCCTGAAGGTCGTTTTCTTACTAAATCAGAAATATCCTGTATTCAGTTGCATTGAGATAGAATCCTTATAATTCCTTCTAATTTAACATGAAGAATTTATTCTCTAATATAAGTAAAATTTAAAAAATTCATACTTTGAGTGTTTCATAAAGTTCTTTGAAATACTTACCGCCTAAATGGGAATTTACGTAACGGAAAGAAAACATCAGATTAAAAAATATGATTTTGTCATGAGTCAAATATTTCTGTAAGAAAGAAATCTATATGTAATACGGGATCTATAAGATAAAACGTTCCGACGGTTAATCTTATAGACCCCATGCATCGAGACTTGGTTGTGTACTGATGGCTGTTCCTGGCTGATGATCGCCATATTAGCGTGAAACAGCTGTACCAGGATGTCATTTTCTATACAACTTGTCTCACCCATTGTTATTATTATTAATATTTATCTGCGCTTTCTTATTTTCATGCGCTAAATAAATTCATAGAGTCGCATGTAGCGGTACATGAATTTTCTTATCCTTTGTCCTTTCGGCGAGTTTCAATTGTTTGCTTTAGCTTTTGAGGGTTCCACATTTGTTCTGACGTTTTAGAATAAAAATTAGATATTAAAAAAAAAAAATGCTAAACCGGGAGAATTCTATTTTATTCCATTCTAATTTAAATAAGCCTTTAAATTAACTTCTATCTATCTATCTATCTAACAGCCTTTAACAGCCCACTGCTGGACAAAGGCCTCCCTCAGACAGCTCACTGTCTCGGGGGATGAAAGTCTAATCTCCCACGCTGACTTTCAACTGCGGGTTGGGAGATGCATTTTAACCCTAACTGCCAGGGTAAAGAAACGGGAACGAACAGAAGGAGAAACAGAAGAAGAAAGAAACATCCATGCCCCGACCGGGATTCGAACCCGGGAACTGGCACACTGGCCGAAACGGAAGACCTGCCGTCTAGACCGCACGGCCACGCCAGCACGGCTAAATTAACTTAGTTCTTAGTAAATGCAATTGAAAACTGTTTAAAGAAAACAGAATTTCAAAAGAAACAAAAGAAATACAGAATTAAATTACACGAGCATCAAAATGAAGAGCATTAATTTTACTTTACTCTGATATCTACTGAAGATCATCTTGGTTTTCAATGTTTGTTTTATGGTTTCTTAAAGATCCATTACGTAACTTTAGTAGTTTTAATTAAAGGCGGCGGTGCTTCCTTTTGTTCTTTCTGTTATTTGCCTCAGCCGCCATGTTTCAAGAATCTGTGTCTCTACTTTTCCAGGAAACCGTATGGGATGTAGTTAGTCAGGCAATTCCAGCTGATGCAGATAGCAAATGGTTAAATAAAGATGGGAAAGCCAGAGCTGCGATAGGTTTAAGGATGGATTACAGAACAAATTACAGTATCAGGGGAAGAAATTGCAGACAGACTTGCTGTAGCGTTTTTGTTAAGTTGTTTACCTGAAAGTCACTGTACATTGATTATAGAATTAGAAAAAAGACCAGAGCAAGATGTGACACGAAGCCGTATAAGGATGAAGATGCTTGTATTCGTCCAATGAGCAAATTTTAGAGGAAAAAGTGCTTAAAATTAATACCCCGAAAAACTCAAGTAAATGTTCTATAAAATCAAATAAGGGAGACATTACAGAAGAAGTTTCAAATTTTGGCAGTAAATGCTATTTCTGCAAGAAAGCAGAAGGACACCTCAAGCAGAATTGCCCTGCATACAAAGCCTAGAAAAAGAAAAACCCACGAAGATCACAAAGAAAATATAGCCAGTCATGAAGATGACGGAAATTTTAATCATTTGTGTTAGAGTGTGTGAGGCGACAAAATTATTGGTATATGAATTGTGGAGTTAAAAGGCACAGGAGCTGTGATAGAAGTTTTTTTCTTCAGTTGAGACACAAACTAAAGTACAGATAACAGACAACAGAGAAGTAACTGGTAAAAAGGCAAGAAAACCGTTCCCGCATCCTTAACAGAATCAAGCAAGGTACTCGATTTGGGACATACAGACGTGTGTGGAGCAATGCAAATAGAAACACCAGGAAAGAAAGGTACATTTTGATAGTCATTGATGACTACAGTCGGTACACAAAGATTCATCTTCACAATAAATCAGAAGTTCCAGAAAAATTAAGACAATACTGAAGTGAACTTAAGAACAAATTTGGGAAAGTACTAAAAATAATTTGCTTTTACCATGGAGGAGAGTACAAAGAGCAGAACTGCGGAAGGACTTAAAAAGCGAAGGCATCAAGATAGAGACTATAGCATCTTACATCCCACAGCAGAATGCGATTGCTGAATGAAAAAACCGATCACTTCTATAAATGACAACCAGTTTGTTGAGTGACACCAATCATTATAATCGCTTCAGGGGAGAAGCAGTCATAACAGCCAATCATCGACAGAACCGACTGGCAACAAAGATATCTGATGTCACGCCTTATCAATGGGGGTACCAGAGGAAACAGTCCTTTAAATATTTGAGAAGTCCAGTCTTTATCATGATTCCAGTTGAGAAGCGACAAAACTTGTACAATAAAGCTGTAAGGTAACTTTTGTTGGCTATGAAGAAGGATCGAAAGCATATAAGTTGCAAGATCCTTCAACAAATATGATCTGTATTATCAGAGAAGTGAAGTTCACAGAGTTGTCATTACACCAAGTTGTTATAACCACTCTGAAGTAAGCCACTGATACAGAGGTTGTGATGAACAATGAAACCATTCAGGGGAGGAAGCTGAACCAAAAAACAAAAATACACTCCAGACCTCCAAGAAGGTAGAGCTATTGATCTGACATCGAGAAGATCACAAAGAAAAAATAAGGGAAACCTTAAGAGCGTTTGATTAAAGTAACTTATACAGCAAGTGAAATTTCAACAATGAATCAAAGACTTATAAGGAAGCCATGCTCAACGAAGACGGAGTTAAGTACTAGCATGAATTATTGCGAATGATGAAAAATGTCTTCTTTTAATCTGTATTTGAATTTGGATAATAGAAAGAAAACATTAGGCAATGAAATATCACCTTCATAACTAATCTAAGTACTTGCTTTAACAAGTTAATGGCGTTAGGAGTAAAATTAGAATATATAAAAAAATAGTGTACTGGTGGAATCTAATTTCAAGCAGCATATAAAGTTTCGAATTCTAAAATGTATAAAAACTACAGAATTTCAGCTTGATTCAAATTTCTAAAAACATTTACTTCAAGATGATAAAATGAGATTGACTATTCCCTGATTAGGTAAATATATTCAGCAAAAGATAAAACAATTATTAATCATTTAGTATTTATTTGATATGTTTTGAAACAGATTCTTTCGAAAACAGAGTATCTTACCATAATAACCATATCATCAGAATCATTATTTTATTTAAAAAAAAAAGTAGCTACTTATTGCTTATTATAACTATTTCTTTTTTTTTGGCAATTTCGAAAATTTAAAAAATTTTATAACTTTAATAACTTTAAGATACTTGGGAATCCATAAGTTTAGAAGTAAAATTTAAAAATTTGAAATAAATATAATATTTTTTTTCCGATGAATCCCGCTTCTGTCTGCAGAACAAATAAACAATGTCTGGAGCCACCGAAGCGAAAGACTCAGTGAGCCTTGCATTATGGATTGCAGTACTGGTCCAGCCTTACTTTATAGGTTGCCATTGGTTTCTAGTTCCCATTCTGTCTAATGTGCATTCCCGATACATTGAATAGTCACTGTTACATTTCTGATGTGTTGGAGTCTGTTGTTGGTCCTTCTCTTCAGAGCCAGCCTGAAGCCACTTATCAACATGTTGCAGACATTGTCCAACAACTCTTGGATGGCCACCCAGTTTAACTTCGTCGTGACCTGCGCGTTCACCGGATATGTCGCCTACTGAACACTTCCGGTGTGTGATTGCACAACTTCTTGCACACCACGATCACCCACAGCAAATGAACTTTGGCACCGTGTGGAAAACCGAATGGACCCCAAACGGACAACCAACATCTTTTCCTCTCTATGACGGACCGAGTAGCAGACGTTATTGCGGCCCATGGTGCCTACACGAGATACTGGTTTCTTTAAGTTCCATAAGTCGCACCGAGCAAGCTTAAGTTTCTCTTTTTTAGCTTATTAACGGCTTTTGTTGAAAGGGTGATTGTGTAAAACTAATAACTGGACCTATTAAACAGTACTATTAATACCTTTCTATTTAATCAGTGAGAAAGAGCAGGGTGGAAAAAATAAAAAATGTTACAACTATCCTCATCTTCCCTTTTAAAAAAAATATTATGCATTCAATGACATTCCTATCCTCCTACGACTTCTTAAGTTCCTACAACCTGACAACGTAAAACAATACGAGATTCCTTTATCCTTATTACTTCCAAAAAATAATGTCAACAAAAATTTATTTATCTGACTAAAGTCGACACCATCTATGATATCTATTACTACAGATATTTCATTATTACCTTTGTTATACCCAACTCCAAGCTTTTATAGTGAATCTTAAAGCGTTATTATTTCCTTGACAATAATTTTTGATTTCAATGTATTTAATAATATTTGTTTAAAATTCTTATAAAAAATGAATACAGTAATCCTATCTCTGTGCACATGATCAGAATTGTTATAGAATTTTAAAAACTTGAATATTTGTAATAAAATATTATAATTATACTTACTCGTTTCTTCATTTTCAATATATAAAATTGGGAAATTTAATAAGTACAGATTATAAAGATGAAAAAATTTAAAACTATTTTTTAAAAGAATTTTATTCAAGTGACCAAAACATAATTCCAAGGTAGGTAAAGAACCTTTTTGAGAAGATAGAATAGAAGAGAAGAAAATATGTGATTTCGAAACTTCTATTTATCTTACAATGTTTGTTTTGCATTTACACCACTGCTCATAAAAAACAGAATACCTGAAAGGAGGGAAGCTACAGCAATGATTTTTGAATCGTATCTTGTGGAATAGTCATTCAAAAATATTCGACACATGTCCAAAATTAATAAAGAGTTATAAGCACAGTTGTATCATTGTATCTGTTAGAGTATCTCCCAGAGATTTTCATAGGTGACAAATTTGGCAATATAGTCCGCCATGGCAGAAGTGGACGTTGTTGTCCCTGAAGAAGTAGAACATTGTCTCTGCGGTGTGGAATTGTCCGTCTGAAGTATGGCCCTAGAAGTACGGAAGGGCGAAATGCCATAGAATATCGTTGATGTAATGGGCACTCGTTATGGTTATGTGGACTCTCAGGAGGTGATCTTCGTTTGCACCAATAGCATCAGATAAAAATACCTCGTGTCGGTGATAAATGTCTGGTGCAAATATACTCTTTCCGACACCTCTCTTCCTGTCGTCTGCGGACACAGATGGAGTCAAAATTTTGACTTAAACAGATGCGAGATTCTAAAACACGATATTGTGCCATTCGTCACGCCATTCCTTTCGTTCAATGCACAATTGCAGCTTGGTAGTCCATTGCTGAGGTTTCAAGATAATTTGAGTTGTGCTGTTCCTTTCCTAAACTGTAATAATCATTGTTACAGCTGACACGAGAAAGTTCGCCACTGCTGTCCCAACGACGTTCATGATGCAGACTGGCCACGCAAATACACCCTTATGAGATTACCGTTGTCCCACGGCGGTTGTCTGTGTACGACATCTGAATCTTCTCTTCTTATCCTTTAAATCATTCCCTGCGCACTCCACGACGGATACTGCGCCCCACACGAACTGAAAACGAATCTACCGGAGGAAAACAATGCAAGTCAATCATGGGACCTCTGTCGATCTCTCTGATGTCTCAGACGACGACGCGGCATCTTTACCTCAGCTGACCAAGCACTAACATGTCGACCGAGCCACGCGGAGTTTGTAACAGAATGAGGGCGTTTACGGTTTGAGACATTGCGCTATCTGATTTGACTAGAAGTGGTACACATCAGCCTATGATTCGACAGGTTAATAATTTGTTCTGCTTTGTTTAATGACCATATCCTGTCAAAATCAAAGTCGTAGCTCGACTTGGTTCAAGTGTTCTTTTTTTTTATGAACAGTAGCGAAGATAATAGTAATAATAATCTATGTAATTATATGTAACATAATATTTAACTAATTCATTATACCTATTATTCAATTAGCAGGTAATAGAATTCAGTTTTATTTTAATTTATTCATTTAAACTAATCTGAGTTTCCAAAACTTTTTTTTCTGGATAACTTTCTTGTGGTAACTTTTTTTTTTACTTTTAACTGGCAGAATGAAAATTATATTGTCTAAGTCTGTCATTTCTTTACTGGAAATTCAATAAAAATGCATTTATGCATTGCTTATCTCGGGTTTCCTTCATGCAAACGAAATATAAAATTTAAGAATAATCATTAAAAAAATAAATATTTCGATTTAGCCTATCTTCACATTAATATAAAACATAAATGTAAAATATTTTTTCATACTTGCCATATCACAATTTTACATATTAAACTGTAGAAGGGTCACTCCACGTCAGATCACTTGATGAGTTCACCACACCATCATAGATTTTTATGAAAATTTATTTGCATGTAAATGGTCAAAAGTTAACACATTCTGCAAAATATGGGATTTTTTGGTTAAATATTTGCCGAGATATGAATTTTTTATTTTATTTTTTTTATTTTTTTTTGGTGCCACGCCCCTTTTTTGACGTATTTTCTTGAATATCTCATCTCCTAATCAATCAAATGAAACCAAATTTGTTTTCCCGATGTATTTTTTTATGTTGCCACACAATAAATAGCAGTAAAGTAACGTTGCTAGGTAACCATAAGCTCTTACCCTACTGGTAAGCTCTTCAACTATATAGAGACGATGGACGCATCTACTTTGCATTATATTAAAACACAATTTCAACAGTTCCTCCGTTGATTCTTTGTTTTCTATTGATATATTCGTTTAGAAAAATAGTAAATTAATCCTTACCTCCAGTAGCTCTCCTAAAAATAAATAAAAATTTGAAATTAATCATTTACAAATCGTTTAAATTTGCAGTAGTTTTCTTAATTTCTATTATAAAGATTGTTTAAATGTGAATTTCTAATTACGGAAACATATTTTTTTTTCATTCTATTTTCTGTAAAATTATTGTAGAAAAATACAAACGAAACAAACATAAAAACTCTACTTCTTCTTGGTAGATCATAAACATCTCGGAGATTGAAACTAAGGCATGAAAGTACTTTGAAATTTAAGAGAGATTAAACGTAAAAAATATCTAAGAAAAATTAGACTGTAATTTTAAAGTTTTTAAAGTTTTTTCTTTTTATTTTATTTCTGAAATTTCTTTAATTTTTTTTTTTTTAATGAAGTCCCGAAAATGACAAAAAGCGAAATTTCTATTTTCATACTTAAAGATGTAGAATCTCTGTTGAATTCAAATTTTCCATCTTCTGACAAAAACATTAATTAAAATCAAAATTTCAGACTTTTAGGTGCCTACTTCTAAATACACTTAGCCGACTGTTTTGGAACCAACTTTAAGTTAAATAAAGTTGTGGGAATCGTCAGCGTGAGAAAAGACAGTTCTGTTTCCGGGAATCTATATAAATCTTTCCTATAAATACCGCTTACCCCCTGGTGACGAACTATCAAAGTGCCCAACGGATGCAGCTGTCTGCGACTCCATCTACAACGCTATAACTACACTCATGGACAAAAAAATTAGCGCACCAAGAAGGAGTCGTCAAAATGAAATGAAAATTTACATACGTAATGACTACTTTGATATAAGTAAATGATAAGAAAATCAAAGAAAAAGGATAATTTATTTCAGAGAAAAAGGCAAAAGAACGGAGGAGTTAATACTCCGTTGGACCCCCTCTAGCGCGAATGCACGATGCGATCGGGCATTGAGTCATACAAGTTCTGTATGATGTCTTGAGACATTTCGTTCCATATTTGCTGTAACCTTGCCTCTAGTTCGTTCAAACTCGTGGGATGCCCAACTCGTCGTCCCAAATGATCCCAGATATGCTCGATTGGAGACAAATCTGGGGATCGGGCAGGCCAAGGAAGGGTAGTAACAGTGCGGAGACAGTCTTGTGACACCCTTGCCGTATGAGGCCGAGCATTGTCTTGTTGAAAAATGGCTCCTGGGAGCCGTTGCATGAGTGGCAACACATGTGGTTGCTGGGCTGTCATGGTGCTACGGAACAATACTAGGAGTGACCGTGTATTGTAGGCAATGGCACTCCATACCATCACACCAGCTGTGGGAGCGGTGTGTCGCTGTCCAGCAAAGGCAGGATTGAAGCGTTCACCACGGGCTAACAACACACGAACACGATTCTCATCACTGCCTAGATTGAATCTGGATTCGTCGCTAAAGACGACCTGGCTCCATTCCGCTGCAGTCCAGTTTCCTCGTGCGCGGCAAAACTCCAAACGGAGGCGTCGATGCATGGGCGTCAAGGGCAGCACACGTAATGGGCGCCGCGATACCAACTGTCCTTCAGCCAGGCGCCTTCGTATGGTTCGAGAAGACACAGCGGCCCCTAGTGAAGGTGCTACCTGTGCCTGGATGGCGGCCGATGAAGCAGTTGGCTGTACGCGTGCATTTCTGTCTATGTGGCGGTCTTCTCGACGACTGGTCTGTCGAGGGCGTCCTGAGCCTGGTCTTCGTGTACATGACATCTCTCGGGTCCACTGGTCCCAACACCTCCTCACAACACAATCAGAGCGCGCCTAATTGACGAGCTACTCGCCTAGCTGACCACCCAGCTTCCATCATCCCGACGATTCTCCCTCTCTCAAACTGCGACAACTGCGTATACTGTCTTCGAACACGGCGTAATGGCATGTCTACCTCAGCTCTTCCTTTGTAAATGATTCAGCACACTCAAACAAGCTTTGGTTACCTGTTTTATACTCCACAGAGTACGATGTTCAACGCCCTCTACCGGCTATACGTAATGCACAATCACGCTGCATTTCTAATAATTTGCATATCTCCCCGACATGTACCTTCATTGCAAGTTTCGTTACGATCCCGCAATAATTTCTTGGTGCGCTAATTTTTTTGTCCATGAGTGTATTATTCTCCTTAATAATTTACAATCCATATCCCAACACATTTTTGGTCGAAAGATCCTGGTTCTAACTATCTTTTCTGCGGTTCTTATAAACCCCCAATATCACAATTTTCCATGTCCAAAGAATGTCCTATCGCTGACTAGTGGGCCTCCGTGCCGCATGACTCATTTGCAACTCTTATAGCATGCTTATGCTGATGGGTTTTCTTCAGCTTGGAGGAGGGACGAAGGGATATTACTTACATACATCTCCGGAATTGACCATGTCGTTAACATAACCAATTCAATGGGTAGAATTAAGATAAAATTCATGAGAGAAAAAAACTGAAATCGAGCGACGGGAAGGAGGGAAAGTTCCATTTTGTTGTTGTAGACGGAGATTCACATAAAAACCAACTTAAAATGGAACTTTCCCTCCTTCCCCTCTTCTGATTTCAATTTTTTTCTGTCATGAATTTTATCTTAATTCTATCCATTCAATTGGTTATGTTAACCTCATGATCAATTCCGGAGATATATATAAGTATTTCCCCTTCCTCTCCTCCTCCAAGCTGAAGAAAACCCACCACTTCAGAGGTTCAAACTGTCCTGTCCTGTAAAGTATTTTTACCTTTTAATGTTTTTAACTTGTGCATACAATTCGTTTTTTAAATATGTGTGCTCACTATTTTTAAATATTTAGAATAGAAATCATTATTTTACAAATGTTTTATCATTTCAGGTTTTCGTTAAGTTTTTTTTTTCAGTTGAAAATACCCAGTAAAACCTCGAAAAAAAACCCTAAAAATTGGTTGTTTTTGAATTTTAATGTAATTATTTACAGAATATTTTGAAAATTAGAAACAAATAAGTAGAATCCAACATGCTAGACAAGTTCTTATTAAAATTTTCAGAATTTTAGGTGCATTGGAAAAAGAAATAAAAGGTTTAGCAGTAACCTGAACTGCTCGAGTCAGGATTTTAAGACACCAAAATTTGAACAGAAGCAGATTAAAAATGCTTAGTTTAGAGTTCAAGGCTTTATTACAGGAATTTTGTAATCTTCACATGCTAATTGCTCACCAAGGAATCATTTGAAAAACCGTCAGATTTTCATACAAAGTTTCAAGAGGATCCGTTCAGCGGTTCAAAATTTATTAGGTACACACCAACACACATAACACAGGGCAAGGTTACCTAAATCGTACCACTTTTCATAAAGCGCCATAAATGATCCTTAGTTTATGAGATATTGTTGAAATCCATATACTTTTATTTATGTTGTTTTTTAAGATACAATATATAATGTTTTGAGATTTTTTTACTCTTCTTTTATTATTTTATTTTTATATTAATGTAAAACTTTAACAATGGTGCCATTTAGTCAACTGGTCTCTTAAATGTTTGAAATACGTAGGGCATCCAAGGAAAATGATGTTAATCAAATAAATCGTGATGTTAATACTATATGATTTATTGCTAACAATAACCAAACTGAATTGCAAAGGATGGCAAATAAACAATTGACTAAATGAAGTGAAATGAAATGACAAAACAGCCAAAGAAATGAAAACCGAGTTAATATTAAACATGAATTGAAACTAAAATGAATGGATCTTATCACCAAAAAAGATAAGTTTATTATGGCTTTTTTGCCCATCTATTTAGGGAAAACCTACGTAGATGTTTTTTAATGCTTTTTACAAGATTGACATCTAAATAAATGACTCTGTTTTCTTTATTACTCCAGCACATCTTTGGTGCACCCATTTTCCAAAAAGTTGACATTTTATCATGTCCTCCACTACATCTTCTTCTCAAATGAATCAGAACCATGTTGTAGTTTCATCCAAAGCTGAAGAAGCAGCTGAAGAAATTTTCAGTTCTTATTAAGACTTCTTACGCCTAGTGTCATCAGAGTTTTTTGGGAGTACTCTCATTTTTTTTATTTTTCTGTTCTTCAAGTTTCAGTTGTCACGTGTTGTTTTAGGGGCGCTTGCCATCTGATGCATCCCTTAGCAAGCCACGACTACGGGAGAGGAAGGGAGAGGTATGTAAGGAGGGAGTGAGGTGTTTGGACGGGAAAAGGGGGAGGTGCCGCGGAAAGCCAGCCTAGCGACAGGGGATTTATCAGAAGGCCCGCGCCTTCCAGTTAAAGAATAGTGAGGCTAAGACAGGAGTAAGATTTACAAGGAAAGATTTTATTAAATGATAAGAATAGATAAAAGATTCCAAGTGCTTTTTACAACCGGTCATAGGGTCCGTTCAAACTGTCCAGGACTCGGGAGCTCGGAGAATGCCGTACGTCGGAGTGGGAACCGCCAGTAGATCCGCTGAACTTTCGTGGTCGGGCCGTCGAGTGGGGGTCCGGCAGCCTCTATAATTCCCGTGGGTTCGTCCGGACAGGACGATTCAGGATTCGGGCGCTATGGGGAACCCTGGTGATGATCGCTGGGAGCCGTTGCTTTCCAGCGGTCGGCGGTCGGCGGTCAGGCGACGAGAGGTCAATGACGGTCGGGTACTTTCGAAGCCGTTTCTTAGACTCTCATCCGCATGGCGCAGCCTGCATATCTCTGCGTATGGTCGAGGGATTCGCCGACTTCAATCGGTGGAAGCCGGCAAAATGAAGACACTGAAGGCGGATACGGTCGCTGCTATCGGTACCGCATTCCGCGGGACCTGGGCCGTTTCTTTGCAGCTGTCATCCGCATGCTATCGTCGGTGTCCGTTCAAGGGCTAGTCGTCGGCAAGGCGGAGGCGGTCAAGGCTTTTTTCGGCGGTCGGCCCGCTGGCCGCAAGAGCCTGGTCGCCGGCCGTTGCACCTCGCCTCCTCAGGAACACACGCTTTCTCTCAGGGACCGTCGTACATATGCGTGGGGAGGGGTGGCGAAGCATTTCCTTCCCTCTATTGCTTCTGGCACACCGTTGTTTGTTTGGACACAGTTCCTTTGTTTTCCGGCATTCCCGATGCACATAACAAAAAGGAGAAAGTTGGGCGAAAGCTTTTAACAGTGAACAATAGGCTTCATGGCCTGATAGCCTTTGTGGACCGTTTTTGAGGAGCTTTCTCGAGCCATTCCCGAAGTCGTTAAAACAGGCACAAAAGTTTCTAGGCGCCAGTTTGTCGGCAGTTAAAGCAGGGAACCCTATGAATACCGGCATTAGTTTTAGGTTAAGATATTGGAATTAGGAAATAATTATAAAGAAAGGTGACGATATATTATAGAAATATTATACAAAAGGAAAGGAGATGAGGGGATAGAAGCGCAGCGCGGGTGACGAACAGCGTTCGTTACACAGTTTATACGGACATGAAATAAGTAGATTAGATTTTTGCTTAGATTTCTTCAATCGTTTAGCGCGATTAGGAGGGGGACTTAAAACTGGGCTTAATTCCTGTACCGAGAAAATGACTAACACAAAATAGTTACTAAAATCGCACTGGTGCGATTTAAAAGACGGCACCATTTTGAGAAAAGTGTCTTCTGATAACTCTTACAATGGAATAATAATCAATCTAAGCGCTCCAATATGTTTCATACAAGTATATCTAAGTCTGACATAGTGAAAGGCAAATATTCCAGCATCCCTCAGTCCCAAAACATTGCAAAAACAACGAAAATATTAAACGAAAATGCAGAAGTTCTTTTGAGGACGCTGACAACTAAGAGCAAGTGAACTACAACAATCCATAGATTAAATAAGAATAGATAGGACACTTTGGCCAAAAAGCGACCAGGATGGGCGTGGCTTTTACCAGTGGCGCCACAAGGGAGTTGGGTTGGAACTACACCTCGAAACTGTCTGGTGCCGAGCTAATATAGCCTTGACGTCGATGTTTTCCGATTTGTGACGCACGTGTTTTTATTCCCATTTCAAAGCTAAATGGCGTTGTTACATTTGACAAATTCGCAGATGAAATATCGAAGATTCTGCGAATGTGTGAGCGGCTTCTTGCTGCAACAGCAACCGAAACAGCGACTTAACTTTAGCCATTTCCTATTGTTAATGCTACCCATATATGTGTTCCATTATTATTTTTCTTTTTACATATTTGTTTCGTTACTTCCCATTACTATAGTTCGAGGATTTCAGAATATTTCTCAGATATCTGTATTCCTGTGTCATATTGTAATTTCGACATGTAATGAACTTATTAAGTAAAATGTTTTGTTTTATTTATCATTTATGGCTCGATTCTTTCATTAAGACAATGTGTAATGAACATATTGCCTATGAAACTTAATAATTGTAATTATTGCTAAAAATATATTTTTAAATTAGCAGGAGTAAAGAAAAATCCGAAAATGATTAATGAGAAACGAAAATGCTGTGGCAAGAGCGTCATACAGTGACGTTTTCTGTTAGTACCAACCCATGCCACTACTGCCGCTGCTATCGCCGATCTGGTTGCTGGGAGTCAATGGAAGTGTCCCATATATTCTCATTTAATCTATGCAACAATCAAACTGCAGTGGAATCATCGGAGCTCACAGTGGTTTACTTTTCACCCAGTAGATGGCAGTAATCACCATTTGTAAATTAATAAAGATGCGATTTGGAACACGACACGACGCGATTTCAGCAACTTTCCCCTATATACAGTATAAAAAAATTCAATTGGTTACCAAACTTTATATATAACAAAACACAGAAAAAAAGGATTCTGGACATTGTTTAAAGAATATACAATAGAATATCGAATATTCATTTTTGATTTAAAATTGAAACTAGGCTTGGTTGGGTAAATCAAATATTTCTAAGAATCAAACGTGACATGAATTCACACAAATTTAGAAAACAAAGATTTTGGGCTTATAATTTGTTTATAATATTTTAATTAGAGGACGCAATGTTATCACTACTGCATTAGGAATTGTGGAGTACAAATAAAATAATTGATTTCGGAAATTTAATGTTTTAACTCCTACATTAATAAGTTTAAATCTTTATTTTTGAATTCTGCACTTCCAGATAATCTACTTATTACTGTATAACTTTATAAAATTCTGTGAATCAATAGAAAACTTTCGAAAAGTTCTCAATATATGATGTACATCGACATTGAGATGATTTTGAATTATGTTTTTTTTAAATTATGATGTAACAGTATTTTATTGCTATTTTATCATTATTATTTGAGGAACCAAGCGATACTGCATTTCACATTGAATAGGAGCAGCTGGATTTGACCCCTTGCGGAGGTCGAATGTTTTTCCAGATGACTTCTTCTCAACACAGGTCTTTGCGTCTATCCGTCAAATGGGTAATTAGAATCTTTGTTTTTGTCTTTTTTGTTTTAGTACAAGTGGGCTATAACCCGACTTGACCTTAGTCCGGGGTCATTAAACCTTTATAGTCCTACCTTAACTTTCCGATACCCCATTGAGAATATATATTGAGTTACTAGAGTAATTTCAAAAATATTGTCCCACATATTTCGAAATTTTTAAAAAAACCTGTGATGTTAATTGATTACAGGCCGATGGCGCACAGATTGCCTGTTAAAATGGTACATCTAAAGCGGCCTTGAACTGTTGGATTTGAATATTGAGTATTTTTTGTAAATTTTCAGAAGATATACGTAAATGAATAATGATGTTTGAAAAGTCATTGTTTTTCTTTTAATAAAAATAACAAATTACGAATTGGATGGAAAAATCTTTTCATCTAATAATAAAATGAGAAGAATAAGACAGCAGTGTTAAGAGTCATTGTTCGTAGCATGCAGCATTCCAATGATTGGTTGCACAATCAAGAATTACACAGAAAATGATCGTGTGTATTTTGTTGTCTTGAGAACGAAGATTGTATAAGGATGGTGAGATGGAATCTGGATGGCGAGAAGATCGGATGAAACAAAGGACCCGAAATTACTTCGTATAAGACGAGTACTTCTCACTGCGAAAGGCGAGGGGAAATAATGAGATAGTTATTGTGAATTGTAATTATCAATGTGAAATTAATATTTTTAGGGCTAGATAGCCTGTGGCGTGAGTGGATCGTAACGGAGTCATGAAATCGAACTAGTCACCGCCATATTGGATAACTATCAGATGAACTTACCGTACCGAGTATGTATGATTAATTTACATGACTGTTCCTGTTCCATTTATTTCAAGACTTATAAATGTGTTTATAATTGAATACTTCAGCTGTGAAAATTAGAATTGGAAAAGACAACAATTTAACAGTAGTTTAAGACAGTGTTAGTTAACTGACTCTCAAAGACTGTTTCTAGATAGTGCATAATGAACTAAAGACTTGTGATAGCAACTATTCACATACAACGTTAAATTTAAATAAGATGAACTTTATAGTGTTAATGAACAGGATAGAATTCGATTTGAATATCACATACTGTCAAGGACATTAGATATTCTTAAAGTAATTATTGTGTTCAAGAATATAATGACGCATATTCTTGTAAATTCTTAAGTACTAAAGCATAAGATGCATAAGAAAGTGGTTATCGACACGCATTCTTCTTAAAAGGGATATTATTCAATTAAGATTGAAACAAAATGCTAAATTACAGGAATCGAAGGGCATTAATAAAAACGGTCGTTAATTTTGCATAAACCTAATAAGTGAATCTCTAATTGCTTTTAATCAGTGGATATTTTTACAATTGGTAACCGTGGTTACTAATATATACAATGCTGACACATATACTGCTTTGAAATATATACTGCTGTCATATTTGAAACCTTTTTTAAATGGGTTCTCGTGTTAATGCAGCACGAGAAAAAGACAAAAGTACCCAAGGAAAAACATTCGAATCTAAACAAAAATTAGTTCCTAAAACCAGACGATATATAAAAGCAATAATAATGATTTTGAAGATATTTTAAATGAAAAAGTTACCAGTGGCTGCTTGAAGGAGACCTACGATGACGAAAATGAAGAAGAGAAACATAACCCGTTCAGACTTCATGTTGAATGTTTCTTCAGTGGATTTGAAACACTGCTTGGAGAACGGTTCTGGATGAATTTCAGTTTACGTGTAAAAAGTCACTGTTTTATAGTTTGGTTTTGACAATGGAAGTGTCAAAGCTTCCGAGAGGACCTCGATTTCAACATTTGATTATAAGGAAAGTTTTTTTCTTCAATAATTCATTATTTCGAAGCAGCTGTTTCGTTTTTATACATATATGAAAATATATATATATATATATATATATATATATATATATATATATATATATTTGGAGAGAGATAAACTGTAATTACAGACTAATTTTAATCATTATTATTATTTTTAATAATTCAATCGAATTTTATTTATAATGATATCGATATCAATATTAAGTAATTTTAATAATAAACTCTAATAATTACAAAAATTTTAATTAATTTTTTTGATTTTCTCAAAGTGAGGAAAACAAGTATTGAGAAACCATCTGGCTGAGATTTTCAAAACATCTTTTTTTACAGAGCTGATTCAAATTATTTGTCATTTTCAGTATTTGCCAATAACTTCTAGATTATTTTGATAGTATATCACTGTTATTTTTCTTCTCATAATTTCGATGAGCTTATTTTCATAATCCAGGTAACCCCCCCATTGATTGTGAAGGATACGTTCCAGAGAAGGTAGCAATGAGCGATATTTCGTAATCAACGGGGGATTTAAAAAAAAATCATTTTAGAGTATGAAAAAACACTTTATTAATAAAATAAACATTATTAATATGAAAATAAATGTTTTATAAAACATAAAAGTAATATAACATTAAAAACAAACAGAAAAATAATATTTAAAATAAAAATATTATTTAATCACATTGTTCACTAAGAATTTAGTGTTCCTTGATGTCTAGGTTTATAATGTAAAATTTATCGATATTATGAAATATCGTAATTGTATATAAATTATATTAATTAACATAAATAACAATAATACAAGCTTAATGAAAATAATGTTTTATTTAATAATTAATTGTTGACACTTAAAAAATAACACTCTCTGGCGATCAACATTTCTCCAAAACTCGCTTCGAATTTCATTATTCAGCTAAAAACAAAGCAAACGAAATGCATTTCATTACTATTTCGAATAAGCTCAAAACAAGTACTTTGAGTTGTGATATGTGATTTTTGTCTGTGAATTGGGCGGTCCCAGTACAGCTTTGTGGTGTGTACTTGTAGTATGGGACCGTGTTTTCCTAATAAGTGAGCATTTCTGTGCTAGCTGTTGATGAACGATCAACACTACCTGAACGATCGATGCTGTCGGTGGAGGTAGTCATTTTGGGAGAGGAGGGGACAGACTGATATTATCTGGTCGATCGTCTCATGCGTATTGTGGTATTTCTGGCATCTATCGTCATGTGTGATTGCGTCATGTAGAATGTGTTGCTTGTATTTGTGTGTCGAGATTACTTGGTCCTGTATCGCGATCATGAACCCTATTTTTGGTCTCCCAACAGCTCACCACTCGTCAGTCATCTGTTCGATACTTCCATATCGACATGAGGCTGGCTGGAGTTCCTTACGAACCTATGATTCACATAGCTGCTGAGTATTGGTGTCGGCAGTGGTATGTGTTGGAGAAAGGTTTTCGAGGTCCAGGGGCGTGAGGTGTGTATCAGCCTTGACAATGGCTAAATGGAGTGAGGAATGCTCTTTTGTGGAAGTGTACCCTAAGTGTGTGCACTCGTTTTTCATGTAGGGTGATGAGGTTGATAAGTCCTCGTCCTCTGATCCTTGCGGGGAAGAGTCATTTTTTCCGTGGCGGACTTGGGATGGTGCATGTTGTGTTTCGTGAATGAAATTTCGTGAATGTTTCGTGAAAACCCTCCAAATTCGTAGTCTTCTCGAGAGAAATCATAATAGCAAAATTTACAAATAATAATAAAAAAATGAAGCAACATTAACTTAGGGAAAAATGAAAAAAAAGTTAGGAAAAAATGAAAAAAAAAAAAAAAACCTATGCGGACATTGAGGAAAAAAAAAAGTAGATATACGGATTTGAACCGACAACTTCCAACGTATTCATTTAAGATTTTACCTACCGAGCTCTAGCTGCAACTTTAAAATAAATGGTTGCATTTCTTTCATTTTAAACTAAGAGCGGAAATGTAATGAAAACAATGCGAAACATCTCGAACATGCGTGTGTGTTGGCCCCTGAAAATACTCTATTCCTACGCTGTATTCCTACTCCATTCGGGAGTTGTTAGGGAAGGACAGACAAGGATGGAGGGACGGACGGACAGAACAAACGCATTGACAATCGATTTTTGTTGCTATAATTTTGTTGTTGAGCCTGTTCGCACCGAAGTGCGAGCTTCGTAACCGAAACATCCGTGTTCCAGGGAGCGCTAGTGTTCCCAAGATGGCGAACCCATACCAGACTCCCTAGAATTTCAAGGGAAAGATACTGGGGTGGTTTCCCGTGGCCTTCCCCAGAACGCCATTAAGGAATGACGTCAGACCGAAGAGAAAGTGAAGAAGAGGCTGGACAACACAGGAAAGGAAATTGAAACAGCCATGCCACTGCCGGGATTCGAACCCAGATACTGACGCACTGCCCGTCACGGCAGACCGCCGCCGAGACCGCACGGCCACGCCAGCACGGCGTAGCTATAATAATAGCTCCCAAATGGGTCTATAATAATTAACTATTCATTATTGGGTAATTCATAATTGTTGGTCAATTCGCGTTTAATCTCCACCTTCGACTCCATTTTTTTTATTGTTTTGAAAACTATACAATTCTCTATTTTCCTTACATGTGATTGGCTGATTGACGATGTTAAACTAGCGCTCCATGACGCAATCTGTACGCACGAATTTCGGTTAGAAGTCAAGTAATAAAAGCACAAACCATTGTACTTCCAAGGTAGGAATGAATGTGTGTCAACATAAAACTCCATCATTCGAATTTCGACATAATTTCAAAGATTCTTTTTATTCTGAAAGAAATTCATTTTAAATTCTTTATTTTTATTTTTTGACAGGAACTTTTCTTGTTTCAGTTTAGTTCTCATTATTAAAACATGTTCATCTCAATTACAGGAAAAAAAATTAGCAACGAATTCTTATCAAAATAACCTACTTCGCTTTGCGAATGACAAATATCATCGAGGCCTATAATTAATAAAATTGTTTGAGAAGTAATTGCTGATTAACAAAACAAAATGAAAAAGCCAGAGCAGCACAAGAATACATAAATTGCCTTTCTGATTCGATTATCGGGAAGTAATCGGCGATGGCCGTTTCGTTCTACAGGGGACCCATCAGCCCGATCTCCGCCTTCCCAAATAAAAGTAAGCACAACATTTACTGCCAAATGTGACGGTGGTTTCATGTAAGATATTACCTTTCTGAGTCCTTTATCGGGGAAAGTGGAGATCGGGCTGATGAGTTCCCTGTAGGACGAAACGTTCCCGATTCCTTCCTCAATAATCAAATCTGAAAGGCAATTAATTTATTCTGGTACTGCTCTGGGTTTTTCATTTTTATATAATTAATAATAGTTAGTCAATTCCACATTTAATTTCAACTTATACTGCATTTTTTTTACTGTTCTGAAAACTATACAATTCTGTATTTTCCTTACAGGTGTTTGGTAGATTCATGATGTTAAGGTAGCGGTCCATGATGCAATCACAACACACGACTTTCCTTTAGAAATCAACTCACAAAAACACGAATCATTGAACTTACCAAGGTACCAATGAATGTGTGTCAACATAAAACTCCATTATTTCGACACCATTTCAAAGATTAAAAAAAAATTTTAAAGATTCTTTTTATTCTGAAAGAAATTCATTTTAAATTCTTTAACTTTATTTTCGGCAGAAACTTTTCTTGTTTCACTTTAATTCTCATTATTAAAACGCGGTCATCTCAATTACAGGGAAAAAAATAGCAAGGAATTATAATCAAAATAACCTACTTCGCTCAGCAAATGACAAATATCATCGAATTGACTGGCCTGCAATGAAAAAATTGTTTGAGAAATAATGGCTGATTGTTAGAAATTTTTGGATGGTGATTTAAGAAAAAAACACTTCTAAATTTCCATCATTAATTTTAATTTTAAATGAATTGTGTTTCAAATTTTTTAAATGAAAATTGTAATTATGTTTCTTAACGAAATTTGTTTCCCAAAATCAGAAAGAAAAAAACCACAAGGTAAATATCTTGTTGGTCCTTTTATTTTGTAATGAATTTATTTAATAGTTCAAAATTAAAATGCATTGTCGATTTCTAAATTCTGTCCAGAGAAATGTCAAATCTGAAACGAGGTTCTTTTGAAATCATTTGACATTTCTCTGGACAGAATTTAGAAGACATTTATTTCTTATTTTATATTTTTAAATAAAAAGTAAATAAGTAAATTAATGATGGAGAATTTCGATAAACACGATAATCAAAAATGTATCACTGTATTTCCCATCTGGCAAAAGGAGAACATGTTGTAAGACACCTTCTGCTTGGCATGTGATTAAATTATGTTAGTCATCTGCTTGCCACAGGTATTCAATATTTTTTCGATAATAATTCTGAAATCATTTCTGTTATTATCATTTTCTCAAACGATACAAATCAATTTAAAAAAAAAATCTAATTTAGAGAACACAGTTAGTCGCCTTTTGAAAATTTTAGTAGCAAAAAAAATAATTTAGCCTATGGTTTGAAATGAGAGCATAATTTAAAATATGGTTTGATAAGAGAGCATAATTTAGTCTATGGTTTGATATGAGAGCATAATTCAGCCTATGGTTTGATACGAGAGCATAATTCAGCCTATGGTTTGATATGAGAGCATAATTCAGCCTATGGTTTGATATGATACCATAATTTAGCCTATGGTTTGATATGAGAGCATAATTTAGCCTATGGTTTGATATGATTCCATAATTTAGCCTATGGTTTGATATGATAGCTCCGTGTGGTGGCCGGAGTAAGAATAGCCCCAACGTAGTTCATGCGTGTCGTAAAAGGCGACTTAAATGATCACCCAGTGCCTGGGGGTATAGCTGGGCCACCCTGACTCTGGTGTTTTAAATAGGAGTCCTAGTCCTCCAGGTTGGGGGTTGGACGTAGGGCTAGCTATTCTACTCTGTAAAACCTTCTTGCTACGAGACCTGACAATATTAATAGCCGGATTGATTTTTGTGGAACTAGACCTAGGAACGATAAACGAAGAAATGATTTTTGGATCGCTACATGGAATGTATTAAGCCTTTTTAGAGCCGGGGCTTTGGTAGAAGATGAAAAGGAAGACCACGACTTAGATGGCTTGATGATGTGGAACGCGATTTGAAAAAGCTCCAGGTACGAGGATGGAGGAGAAACGCGCAAGATAGAAAAGAGTGGGCTCATATTGTTAAGGAGGCCAAGGCCCTACATGGGCTGTAGTGCCATGGAGTTAGTTTTTGATATGATAGCGTAATTTAGCTTTTGGTTTGATATGAGAGCATAATTTAGCCTATGGTTTGATATGAGACCATAATTTAGTCTATGGTTTTATATGATAGCATAATTTAGCCTATGGTTTGATATGAGAGCATAATTTAGCCTATGGTTTGATATGATAGCGTAATTTAGTTTTTGGTTTGATATGAGAGCATAATTTAGCCTATGGTTTGATATGATAGCATAATTTAGCCTAT
>JAFIDM010131023.1:0-14066 GCA_023159025.1 Thereuonema tuberculata
CTGCCCCATACAATGCCACACTCCACACAAAGCACTTCACTAGTCTCATCCTTAGTTCTTTTTCCAGAGGTCCGCAGAAGATGCTCCTTTTCCTATTAAAATCCTCCTTTGCTATTGCTATCCTCCTCTTGACTTCTTGGCAGCAGTTCATATCACCACTTATAGTACACCCTAAGTATTTGAAGTTGTTCACTTGTTCCAATGTCTCATTCCGAATACTTATGTTTATCTTCTTCCGATAACCATAGTCTTTGCCTTGTTTACATTTATCTTCATTCCATATTGTTCACAGCTGTCATTCAGCTGCAGTAGCATATCCTTTAGTATTATCTACTCTTCTGCCAACAATGCCATATCATCAGCAAATCTTATGCACTTTATTCTTCTTCCTCCTACTATCACCCCTCCCATGTTCTGAAAACAATTCTTCACTAACTCCTCTAAGTAGATGTTGAACAGCGTAGGTGATAGAGGGCATCCTTGTCGCACCCCTCTCCCTATTCCACTTCCCTCTGACAATTTTTCTCCTATCCTGACTTTGACTCGTTGTTTCATATAAAGATTACTTATTAGCCTTCTCTCTTTCCAATCCACACCAATTTTCTTCAAGATTTCCATAAGTTTATTCCAATCCACTCTGTCAAAAGCCTTTTCCAGGTCCACAAATACTGCATATACGTGTTTATTTTTTTCTAGATATCTTTAGCCAATTGTTCGCAGCAGTCCAATTGCATCTCTTGTACCTTTTCCTTTCCTAAAACCAAATTGCTCTTCTTCCAACTCCCCTTCCACCTTAGAATATAAACGTCTGTTCAGTATTCGCAGAAGAATCTTCGCTGAGTGCTATATAAGGCTGATAGTCCTGAACTCATTGCACTTCTTTGCATTATTTATCTTCGGTATTGGCAGCAATACTGTTTCCATGAAATCATCAGGCCATTCACCTTTCTCATATATTTCATTGCATAATGATAGTATTTGCTTCTTGTCTTCACCCAAGCATTTAACTACCTCAATGTGTATTCCATCAACTCCTGTTGCTTTCCCATTCTTCATTTCCCTAATCGCTAGCTCAACTTCTTCCCTTAGAATACTACATCCTTTTTCGTCTTCTGATACAGCTGTTGTACCTGCAGTTAGATAAATAATTTTAAGCAATGATTGTATTAGTCATAGCAATGTATGTTATAGCCTAATTCATGTTCATTTCCGGTAAGAATGAAGCAAAAATAATGTTATCAATGTAATTGATATAAATTTTAATAAATTTCTCCAGGTCATGACAGCCCTGCATTTTTCCAGTCCTTGACATCTTTATTTGGAAAATTTCGTGATTGTTCAGGATATCGACTTACATTTTGTACTGCTCTGCAGTACAAAATATAAGATCACAGATCTTTTACGTTCATGGCGATGAACGTAAGATTTTCACAGATCTTTACGTTCCTGGTTCATGGCGATGGTGTGGTCCACAATGGCGTTATTTCAGCCCAAGTGCACTAGGTAAATGTCACACATTACGAGCGCAAAGCGTGGAAATCAAACAAATGACGGTCAATTGCCTTTGAAGTTAGCGAGTAGTCAGTCCTGGTGTTAACGATACATGTAAACAGGAAATGAAACTCTACCGAGACAACTCTTACCAGCTCTTACCGATATCGTTATGACACTCGTTGGGATTCATAACGGTTCGCGTAACGAGTCAGGATAACGAGGGGTTACAGAATAGGCCTGAACGTTCCTCAACTAAAAAATCTAACGGACAATGGCTGCTATGTGCGCGCCGTCCCTCTTTTGTCAGCAGCCAAAATTGAAGCTAGTTGCAACACCTCCCTGAATGGACTGATTATTATAGAACCACTGCAAAAACAATGCTTATCCCAACGAGTTTCATATCCCAACAACAATGAGCAATATGGAGGATGAAGTTTACTCAAGTTTGGGTGACAAATATTATCAAGATGTCACTTACACTGCCCGCGAAATTGAAACTAGCCATGTCCAATCAATTTCTCCGAGTCTCAGTATGTCACTGATAGACACGCCCATATCTCTACCCGAGCATCACTCGAACGATGCATGGAAGCCAACTATTGACGATCATCAGTTGAAAAGCCTATTGGATACTGAATTATAACCTTCGAAAAGTGATCTATTGACATCGACGATCGCAGACCAATTAAACAGAAGCCCTACAGAGTTTCACACAAGAAGCGAAAAATAATTCAAGAGTAAGTGCACACATATGTTGGATCAAGATGTTACTCAGCCATCATAGTCCGTGGAGTTCACCTGTCGTATTAGTGAAAAAGAAGGATGGAACCTGGAGATTTCTAGTGGATTACTGGAAAGCGAATGCCCTTACAAACCGAGATGTATATCCACTCCCAAAAATTGATATGACCTTGGATTTATTTGCTGATTCGATATATTTTCAACCATTCATCTTCGGACGGGATACTAACAGATGAAAGTTGACGAAAAAGATCGTGAAAAGATCGTGAATTCAACGTAATGCCGTTTGGACAGTGTTATGCGCCCGCTAAATTGAAACATTTGGTGGACAACAAACTTCGTGGATTAAAGTGGTCGGTTTGTTTGTGCCACTCGATGACATCCTGATCTATTCGCGTTAGTTCGAGGAGTACTTAAAACGACTTGACACCGTGTTAGGGTGCCTTAACGCCGCTAACCTAAAGTTAAATTCGAAGAAGTGAAGCTTCGCCACTCGCGCAGGAGTTTCTATGGATTGTGCTCATACTAAGGAAGGTTCATTCCCAACTTTTCCCCATTGCCCGCCCATTATCCATACTTATGAAGAAAACACAGCCATTCACATGGGAGGAGGAACAACAAAGAGCATTCGACACACTTAAGCAAGCCCTTGTCACCAAAACGATTCTCGAACATTTCGATGAGACAGCTCCTACTGAACTCTACAGAGATACTTCAAACTACGAAATCGGAGCCGGAAAACTTCATGTGATAACTTATGCGAGCAGAACATTAACGAAGATCGCAGAAAATTGTATCACAACACATAAGGAATGCTTCGGAGTTGTATCGGCAGTTGCCAAGTTCCGACCATACCTGTACGGCCATGAGTTCACCGTAGTTACTGACCATCATGCATTATGATGGTTAGTAAATTTAAAGAATCCTACTGGTAGATTAGCGAGATGGTCCCTGCGATTACAGGAATCAATATGAAAATCATCTGCAAGTCCGGAAACAAACATTTTGACGCAGATACCCAGTTCAACTAGCCGAGCAACAGCCAAACTTCATTTAAATTCAGTTCAGTCTCTGGATGAATGGATTGACATCGCAGCAGAACAACGCCGACACCTCACTCTTCGCAAGCACATCGACGCACTACAAGCATCACAACAACCCGACAAGCACGGATACGAACTGAAAGACGACATCTTATGCAAGCGAGTTATGAACCAACTTCCCACCTGCTAATACTTGTAATTCCAGCCCACCTCCACCAGTGACATCGAAGTTTGTCACTCCGATCCGACTACAGCTCACCTAGGTACAGCAAAGACGATTGCTCGAGATAGAGCAAGGCTGTATGTCGTCTCGTCACCCGATGTCTCACCTGTCAAGCTAGATAGAGCCCATCTCAACTTCCACGAAGTAGCCTCCAGCCCTTACGTGTCGCTGAAACACCATTTTACCTTGTAGGTATTGATTTATTATACCGGTTCCCAAATTCTGTCGCCGGTAACCAAGAATTGTTGTTGCAATCGACCACTTCACCAAATATCCAGTCACCAAAACCCTGCAGAATGCCATCCGCATCAGAAGTAGCCAATTTTTGTGGAGGATATTTTGATGAAGCATGGAGAGCCGCAGACTCTTTTATCTGATGGAGGATCACAGTTCATGTCGGCAACGCTCTCCGAAACACTACAATTGTGCCGCACAATCCATCACAAAACTTCCAGCTACCACCCACAAACGAAGTGGTTTAAGCAAAAAACTAAATAGAACTCTGGCAGAAATGATATCGATGTATGTTGATGTTGACCACAGCAATTGGGACTCCATACTACCGTTCGTCACATTTGCCTACAATTCATCAGTACAGCAGAGTACAGGTTCAACTCCGTTCTATCTCCAACATGGAAAAAACTCCCGCACTATGGTCGACATAATACTACCAGTACAACTCGATCCGCAACATGAGTATCCTGCCCTCCTCAAAGCATCATCAGACGTAGTGCATGAGCTACCCGGATAAACATCAGAGACGCAAAACACATGAACAAAATAATTACATCAAATGTAACTAATAACTGAGTTATCATGATTAATTGAAAGAAATTCTCCAACTCCACATGATACCGATATTTCGTCTTTACTTACCGTAAAGACTTTTACTAGGTTTTTTATTTAAATACAGAAAAGGAACAAACATTCTCAACTGAACAAAACTAAATAATAAAGGTATATAAAACATTAACAATAAAACATAACCTTTCAAACAAACCATTATTAAACAATACAAAGGAAACAAAAGATATCAACCTTCCAAATTAAACCTTTACTAAACAATCTGGAAGAAACAAACAAATTTTCACTAAAACCGGAGAGATAATTATTTGAATTGCAAAATATCTTTTAATTTCTTATTCTTTATTGAGAACTTTCTATAAATTCCTAGAGAAATTCTACTTACTTTTAGAGATTTATCTTTATTGAAAAAAATGCAGCAATTTATTAAGCATTTTTTTATTAAGCTGTCCATCAATAGCTATCACACAAACACTCATTTATTATGAACAGGGTCAAATACTATATGTACATACCACAAAGCCTGTTAGAATTAGTTAGGAAATTTATGAAAACAATCACACATCCCTAACCATCTTTTTTTTTTCTTTACGCTTGGCAATGTGTGCTTTGGTCCTTGATCCGCCATGTTGTCTTAGCTGGGATAACCCAAGAATTGAAACTTTTACATTATAATAATAATAATCGATGAAGATAGATATCGTTTTTACGGGTATCTGAAACAAGTCAATACTTTTTAAATATTTGTAATTTTTTCATGTTTCAAAAGTGCATTATTGGTCTTTATTATTTGTTTGCATTAGAATATCTCAAAATTCTCATAGTAGATTATAAAATTAGAAAAGAGGAAAAATAAGGAATTTCTTAAAGTTTAACATGTACACGAGAAAAGAATATCATGAAAATTTATATTAAAATCATTTTAGAAGTGTATTCTACCTAACTTACTACATCAGGATCTAATGGGAGCTAGTTAGCTTTTTTTTTTAATTTGATTTTTTTTCAAGAGGCTTTTTGAAATTTTCCATGAAATGGCTTTTAATGGTGGTAAATCGTTATTATAGTCTAGAAATTGTCAGTTTAATTTTGCAACATTTATCTTTAATATTAATTTCTTTTCCAAATTTTTTTAATTAATTGTGGGCTACTTTAATTCAAATTTCAGTTAAAAGTTATTATAATTCTTATTAACTTTATTTGTATTGTTTAATATTAATTAATATTTGGAATGCTGTATTTTTATAATTTTAGGGCGATTCCGGTGGACCCCTCAAGTGCTATAACAATCATCAGTGGCAGTTAGTAGGAGTTTTATCCACAGTTCGAACAATTTTTGTAAATTGCAAGAATAAAAAGAATTGCAATGAAATCTGCAAATACGGTGGATACAGCAAGTTCATTTTTGTTCCTCAATATGTGAAGTGGATTAAGGACATCATGAAAACAAGTGACTTGCTACAGAGAGTCACCAAATATTTCCAAAAAAGTTTCCAAAATTAATTCATTCTTCTGCTATTTATACTGTATTACTTTATAATTTCGATGTTGTTATTATTTCTTTTAAATTCTTATTTTCAGATATCAAATATTTACATATATTACCTTTATAAAGTGTTTGCGTTTTTTTTTTTCACTACTTTAACCTATTGATAAAGTGATCTGTAGGAAATATTGAAACAGATATTGTATTATTCGCTTTTACACTAGACAACAAAACCTTTCTCAAATTGCCAATTAAACATTTAATGTCTTTTTAAGAAGAGTTGAAAATCATTGATTTGATTACTTACTATAAGGCACAAGCAGCTAAATCACACAGGGATCGTTGACGTACAAGTTTAACTTTCAGAAATACAGAGCTACTTTTTGACTATATTAATAAATCATCATCATCATTGTTCTCTCGTAGACAGGTCCAATGGCAAGCAGTAAATAAGGTCAGCAACGTCTCTTTCTCCAAGTCGTTCTATCTCTTGCCTCCTCCTTCAGGCCTTGATATCAACTTGTAATCAATAGGTCATCCAGGATCATTTTTCTCTTTCTTCCTCTTGGTCTCTTTCCCTCAATCTTCCCCTCCAATACTTCCTTCATGAGATTTTCACCTCTCAGCACATGACCAATCCAGTTCTTTTTTCTTCTACTAATATTCTTTAATAAACTTCTCCCTTCCCCTATTTTTTCCAGAACTTCATCATTAGTCACCTTGTCCGTCCATTTAATTTTCTCCATCCTCCTCCATAGCCACATTTCAAATGCTTCCAGCATCTCTCTTTCTCAGAGTCCAAGTTTCTGAACCATACAAGGATATACTCCAAATGTAACATTTTATGAGTCTTTTTCTTAAATCAATATCCATATGATTTGTGAACAAGATTTTTCTGTTATAAAATGCAAATTTAATAAATATTGCGCTACTATTTCTACAAAAGGGAAATACATTTTTTCAATCTTTGAAATTATTGACGAGGCATAAAGTTAGAGTCCATTAGATTAAATCGTAAGTTTAAAGTTCGCACAGTCTCATTAAGTGTAAATGAAATACAATTTCCATCTTTTTCTGAGGTTTTTACGTTGTTTATTAGCGTAATAAATATGCTCAATATTGTTAAAATAATTATTAGTCATGAGTTTCAAAACATTTGTACACAAATGGTACAATTGAAACTGATACAAATTAGCAGTTTAAAAATAAATAAATGCTATTACGTATAAATATTCGTTAATATTGATATAATCTTTGTTGTAGTAAAATGTGCATGTAATAATAAAAACATGTCTATAATATTTGATCATGTGTTGCGGCACTTAAACTTCTGAAGTTGTAGCTCTTACTTTAAGCAGCATAGCGACCACAGCTATAAGATATGTAGAACTATAGTAAAACCCCGTTATTACGCTCGTCAAGGGACCATGACCTACAAGCGTAATAAGCGGGATTATATGTATGGCCGGTGCGCACCAAAGTGCGCGCTTCGTATCCGAAGCCTCCGTGTTCCAGGGAGCGCTAGTGTTCCCAAGATAGCGAACCCCTAGCAGACTCCCTAGAATTTCAAGGAAAAGATACTGGGGTGGTTTCCCGTGGCCTTCCCCAGGACGCCATTAAGGAATGGCATCAGACCGAAGAGAAAGTGAAGAAGAGGCTGGACAACACAGGAAAGGAAATTGAAACAACCATGCCACTGCCGGGATTCGAACCCAGGTAGTGGCGCACTGGCCGCCACGGCTGGCTGCCGCCGAGACCGCACGACCACGCCAGCACGGCAAAAAGCGGGATTGCGCTTATTAATAAAGTATAGACGGGAAATGATTTATGAGATGGGGAAAGATTTGGACACCATTTTACAGGAAACATACATGATTCTGCAATAGATATACTGCAAATTTGAGCTAATTTCTATTAAAAATCATGATCTTTTATTGTGGTTTGCCGGGTGTGTTTGCTACCGTTATGAATTATGACATTTTCAATGCGGTTCAGGTAACTATTAACCTCAATTGATACACCACTAATTATATTTTACTAATATTTATTTTCAGATTTAGTACACACTTTACTTTTTTTTACGCATGCAACACTTCGCTGCTTCGGTAATTGCATCCCGGTTTTTCATTATTGTTCGCAAACTGGACGAGGGAATTCCTGGAGATTCTGCGAAATCCTTCTGACTTCTGTAGATTTCTCGTCGTACTTACGGATAATTTGCAATTTTTCACCTAATAGAAAGGGATTTCCGCTTCGACATTTTGCACTACTGTATCACAGACCCGCATTTCACAGAGTTCAAAGATTCCCTCGTACCAGGGAAAAAAAAAAAAGAATCTTTACAGTGTTACATTTCTTTTCGATACAAAATTTCCGATATTAAAAAAACGCTACAAGCGGGATTTGAAGCGTTATAAGAGGGTAAAAGTATACAGAGATATATAGAAAATTCCAGGGACCGTATAAGAGCAGCGTAAAGAACGGGATAGTGCTGTAAACGGGAACGTTATATCGAGGTTTTACTGTATTCAAATCGATTAATTGTAAACTATGATCTTCTTTATAGAGTAATTTGACTGCATTCTAGCAAGTGTACTAATTATTATTATTATTACGATTTTATGGCATTAACAACGAAATCAGTTTGCAAAAAAAAAAATATCAATATGTATTAGAAATGTCAATTGGCTTAAAAGTATTTAACCTGAAATCATTCCTAGCAGTTATGAATAACATTATCACAAGCAAATTAAAGAAATAAATGCTTTAGCCAAAAAACAAATTAAATTGTAATACGACAAGATAACACAAATTGAAAACTTTCGTTTGGAAATATGTTCTGTTATGTCATGTTATGTTATATAATGTTACGTTTTCGTGTTATCCTATGCTGTTGTATTATGTTGTTATGTTCTGTTATAATATGTTATTTTATGTCATGTTGTTATGTTATGTTTTGAGTGATGTATTTGAGTGACTGGGAAGCTGAAGAGTCAGGCCTTAGGTCAATTGTGATATCCCCAAGGAAAGAAGAACAGACAAAAGAAATGATGAGAAACAATGATGGAAGTAAAGTAGGAGAAACCGCAGAACCCAAGACAGTGCGGATTGTCTACCACGAAACTCAAAGGCAAACCGAACGCAGGTATTCAGACATTTTTGAAGTTGGACCATAAATAAAATATTGTACCAAATATTTAGGAAATCCGGAAAGCCATTTTATAGTCAGGCGCCAACAAATAGTCAACCAAACAATCAAAGGCAAAATATTTTTCAGATTGAATAATAATAATAATTTATTTATTTATTTATTTATTTATTTATTTATTAGTTATTGTAAATTACATTTAAGTCCTATTAGGAATTCAAATTCCTATTAACAGCTGCTGTTATTTATTATAATACATAATAACTATAAAAAGGTGTTTTTATTTTTACTTTCCACTCATTTGCATGTATTGATTTCTGAAATCTTGTTTTTCTCACCGAATCTTAGATCAATTCATGAAAATACTGTATTTCAGTGTTTTTTGGTTTGTTTTTTGTTTCAAAAATTCCCACTCCGCCTAAGTCTTCACTCTGCTTAAGTCGTCAAAAATATTTGGTTCCTTGGGTGACGACTTAACGAGGTTTTACTGTAATAATAATAATATTTTTTTTTAATCTGTACGATATCTACAAACAAACAAAAATAAGCAACGGAATACAAAACCAAATAAAACTTACTAAAAAATTAGTGAGTAATTAAATTAGTGAGTTAAATCAGAAACAGACTAATTTGAAAACTTGTAATATCAGGTTTCCTAATTAAAAAATGATTTCAATAATTAAAATTTAAGTATTTACTTTTGCTGTCACTTTAAATAGTTTATAATAAGCTTATTTAAATATATAGCTAATTATATTTGTTTCTAATTTGCAGAACATTTATTTCGAGTTAATTTATGTTTCAATGGCACATTGTATGAAATCAAATTCCATTATTCTCAAAAATATTCTCAAGATTTTAGATCTTTAATTGCAATTTGAATGTATTCGGGAAAATTTGTGGAATTCTGCTTGTTCCTGTAATTTGAGAACCAACAGCTTTCGAGCTTCGAGGAATCTCCTGTAATAAGTTAAACAGAAGTATTTGGGAAACCGAGAAAGCACAATTGTGAGTCTTCTTTTTTTGTAATATTCATTTAAAGTTTCATTTTAAAATTCAATATCATATATTTTATGCAGTGCAATTAAAAAAATAAATTGCTGATAGAATTTTTCTGTTTTTTTATATGTCCATATATAAAAATATATTTAAGTTGTTTTTTTTTATAATAATTTCATTCATTAAAAAGAGAAATGATGTAATTAAGTTTTTCGTTTGCATATTAAAATTTGAATAGAAATTAGAAATCTAAGAGTTATTGAAAATATTCTATTATTTACTAGCAATTGATTGATGTTGAATTATTAGAAGATTATATTAATAGGGGGTCATTTGAATCTACTTATCATCAGAAATTGATTCATATATGCAACACGAACACGAAATAAGAAAATAATAAGATTTAAATACCTAAAGTTCCCATTACCAAAGGCCCCCCAAAATTAATAAGATTATTATAAGAATACAGGGCTTATCAGAGCAAAATCATAAATTAATCATATTTATTGACAACTAGCTGTACCCGGCATGCGTTGCAATGCCACTCAAAGACAGATAGGGCTCGTGAGAAGTGGCCGTAAATATAAGGTACCAGTGTCGATCGGGGGTGGGACACTTAGGCCCTTGTGTCACCATCCCCACCCAAGTTTGGTGGACCCGTCCCCCATAGGAGAGCGAATTTTTCTTTCTCCAATTGACTTAGGGGCCCTGAGAAGGGGCCTTAAATATAAGATCCTGATGTCGACCGGGGGTGGGACACTTAGGCCCTTGTGTCGCATCCCCTCACCCAAGTGTGGTGTCCCTGCCCCCGTAGGAGAGTGAAGTTTTTCCTTTTTGCAATTGACTTTGGGGGGGGGGGGCGAGAAAGGACCCTAAATATAAGGTCCCGATGTCGATCGGGGGTGGGACACTTAGGCCCTTGTGTCGCATCCCCCTACCCAAATGTGGTGTCCCTGCCTCCCATAGGAAAGCGAATTTTTCCTTATTTCCACTTGACTTGGGGGCCCCGAGAAGGGGCCCTAAATAAAAGGTGTCGGTGTCGGTCAGGGGTGGGACACTTCAGCCTTTGTGATGGCTTCTTCCCACCCAAGTGTGGTGTCCCTGCCCCAAATAGGAGAGGGAATTTTTCCCTTTTTTGCAATTGACTTGGGGGGGCCCGAGAAGGGGCCCTAAATATGAGGTCCCGGTGTCGGTCGGGGTGGGACACTTCAGCCTTTGTGTTGGCTTCCTCCCACCCAAGTGTGGTGTCCCTGCCCCCCATAGTGTCACGAGTAGTTTCCCTCTATCCTAACTCGGTGAACTATAAAATAATAAATTAAAACAAAAATAATAAAAATATAAATTCTGGAACACCTTTAGCTTAGACAACCCGAAATCAGAATGGAGGAGTAATTGGATTCCGGTCTGAGGTTCCTGGGCCCATATCCAAACCACAGCTAAGGAAATCCCCCAACTGAAATCGTTCCTGTGAATGCCTAAGGCTATTAAACCCTCCGCTAAATAATACGTTTAATGTTTAAAGACAATTAAACCCTAAAGATAGTCTCCACTGGATTAACTGATCCAGAATAAAATGACTTAGAATTCAAGTACTTTGTCATGATGTATAAAGCAAATAGATTAAAGAAAATCATTAAAAGTTTATTCTAAGTGAAATAATGTAGATAAACAGACAAAATCAGATGTAATATAATAAAGTAAATGATATATTTATTAAACACCTTATAACTAATATTACACTTAAGATTCTTTCTCAAATTCTTCCCTTACAAAATCCTTATCATGGCCAACGCCATTGACCTAGTCACTACACCGATCAGCTGTTGATTTCCACCTTCCCCCCCTCTCTCTCCAACATGACATCATTGACCCTTCCCCGAGAGCTCTCTTACCTAAGCAAAACCCCAAACATACAAAATACAATGTATAACATTAAGATTAGCATATTAAACACCTTAATAGGAATAAAATACAAATTAATTAAATTTCTCAAATACTTAAAATATCAATCAAAAATAGAATACTTCTATTTTACTCGCACCAAACAAAACACACAAAGTTCCGTGTTTATTTTTACAAAACCAAGATTGGTCACACTTTGTAAATTAAAGTTCTCTTCCACAACTGGCGAATTTTCCCTCCAACAGTTTGTTTGACAGTTTGTAAGTTCTTGTCACCGTAACTGGTTAATTAATGCCAGTTTTCCTTTTCCCTTCAGGGTTTAGAACACCGAAGCACCTTTTAAGTTTACACTGACGCTCGGCAATGGCTTTTCGCCTGGTGGTCAGGATCGGGCGATTCTCAATTTCTTTTCCTTTTTCTTTTTCTCTGTCTAAACAGACATGAGAATTTAAGTTCAAAGCAACTTCTATTTTTCCCGCCCGTCTTTGCGGTCAGTCGGTTATGGCTTGCGGCACAGGAAATACGATCTTCCCTAGCTTGCCGGAGCTTATATGAAAAATTTTACTTAAAAGGTGACGACTGCCCCGTCGATTGTCCTCCGTCGGCCGTTCCAGTGGATAAGAGCGCCGCTGCTTCCTGTCGTCTTCCGGGGCCGGTCTTCCCGCAGAAACGACTTGTGGAAACGAACTTCGTCACACGAGCCTCAGGCACATCCTTCGGACATCACCTCTTCCGTCGTCTAGTTAGAACTGCATAACTAGCGTACGACGAAACAAGACACTTTACACCTGGGGTTTCAAGTCCGACGTACCCCGTCGTTGCCCCGAGCGCCGTTGCTCTGCTCGGGCATCCCGAAGCGGTCGCCTCAGCGAGACGATGTGGCCGTCTCGACGAGACGAATCGGAGTGTCCGAATTCAAGATACGATTCTGCTCTCTCACATCATAATTTTTCCCTGAATTCACCTTTTTCACTTTCATCCAATGGGGTACTCTTAAAGAGTTCACGTGACCCCATGACCTCAAGCTTTGCACCCGGCACTTCGTGACGTATTTCCCTTTTTAAAACCGAAACTTTATTACTAAGGTTTTATGGGAATGTGGAAAAAATGATTATCCCACGCCAGTCCGCCCTTGCAGTGGTTTTCACAAAAACACTGATTCTAAATAAAATACATTATATTCACACAGTAATATTTTAGTATTCAAGTAAATAAAATAAGAACATTAAAATTAGTAACATTTCTTTAGAAATTTTAACACCATAAATACTCTTTTACGAAATATAAAATTCACCCTGAAATATAGTAATTAATTAAAGTAAATATCTCAAATCCATAATTACACTGTAAGATCAAAACTTTCGCCTGTTTATCTTATTATGGAGGTGACAACCTACATCGTTACAATAGGAGAGCGAATTTTTCGTTTTATACAATATTTGTGTAGTTCTTATTTTAACCACCAGGTGGATATTGGATTTTTCAGGGCTTTTACCCCTTTTCAACCCCTTTTGGGGGGTGGGTCCGGGTTCTAAGGTAGCCTTTTTTTTGCGCACGGTCCTAAAGAGTAATTCTGCAAAGTTTGGTCCAGATAGGTCAAAGGCCCTAAGAGTGTATAAAGGACAGACAAAGAAAGAAAGAAAGAAAGAGAGAAAGAAAGATAGAAAGAAAGAAAGAAAGAAAGAAAGAAAGAAAGAAAGATACATTCATTTTTATATATATAGATCATGCTACTTTCTAGTATTTTCACTTAATGCCACTTTCAAATTTCCCAGGATGTAATATAAGGGTCTATTGTTACTTGCTAAATTCGTTTAAAATGAGGCCATATATTATGAATGTGTTCTAAATTGTTCATCTGCTCATATTGGCCGATAGCTGTTAAAATTGGATCACCTGGTTTATAGTGAAAATTCTAATGATCGCTTAACATTTGACTGAATATACTTAACAATTGAATTGCTGTAGCGAATTTAACAATTTTTTCACCGCACCTCTAGATGTCAATAGGGGAGGATATTTAACGATCTTTCAACACACATCATTCAGATGAAAATAACCTATTGTATGAATATTATCTTGAACTGAAAAATCCCTATTTTTTTTGTTTAGTGCAGAATATATATAACAAAAAAGCTCTTTCCTACAATGCAAAATTCAGACACTATACCACAGTTGTCAAGCCGGAAGGGATCTACAGTCCAGAATACCTAATTTTAAACAACAAAA
>JAFIDM010131023.1:34867-69657 GCA_023159025.1 Thereuonema tuberculata
AGACTCAATCTCTAGCTCGAAAGTCTATTTCATTAACAATTTTCGACCAGACTCTGCTTATAAAGTGACTCAAATTACTTGTGAGATTATATCTTAAGTTTATACCTTGTTAAATCGCATTAATAAGGTTATTGTGAATTTATATTTGAAAATTACCAACTTTTGAATTAATTTTTTTTTTATTTGTAATTTTTGGAATTGCCTAATTTATGAACAAAGCTTTGTGTGTTATCGTTATATATATATTTTTATATTGATATGTAATTTCTATTGCATTAGTCTTGGTTTGCTGTGTGTGATTATATATATATTAAGCTCATTTCAAATACATTTTGTTGTTTGATATTCCTGAGTTGTTTATCATTTCTTTAATTCTATTTGACATTTTATTTTTAACTGATTTTGGCTGTTGAATTAAATTGGGCCCAGCGGTTCCATAAGCTAAGTTTTATTTTCATCACCTATCTTTATAGGTGTAGGCTTCCGATTGCGTTAATAATTACTCTGTTTTGTATATCTTATCTGTGATACAGGGTGATCTGTAACAATTTCTAGACAAAGATTTTGGAACAGCCAATTAAGCAAAATCAATTTAGTTATATTTAGGCAGATATTCAATAGTTAAGATATGAAAGTCTGGGGTCTGCCAATTGTACTTCGCAATCACTATTACTTTGCATTGTGAGACTTGTAAGTCAGTAATGAAACTACAATGCATGATAATGATCTCACGATCCTCAATTTGTAAAACTGTAACACTTTTTCAATTAAATATTAACAAAATTATTCAATTAGGTTTATGCAATGCTTTCATATTATCTTTTCAATTCTAGAAGTTGTAATTTGGGACACTGCTGTCAGTTGAACATGTTTATATAGAAGTATACTTACGTAACACAGTGAGCGGCTGTTAAAACCCATTCTTTATCAATAAGAGCGCCTCCGCACCATTGCTCTCCTTCCATACACAATAATACCATCCAAGGATACTTAGATGTTGAAGTGTTTTCCCCACCCAAGATTCTTCCGTCGTGTTCATTCGAGATGCCACATTCTTTAAAAGATAAACAATATAATTAGTGGAATAAACCTGTTTTATCTGAAATTATCCTAACATTACAGTAATACAGGTTCAACAAACAAAATACGCTCCAAAGATTTAAAGACATTTTTTTTATTAAATTTGTAATCTTCCTCCTACATTATTTCCTACTCATATCTATCTTTCCAAACACAGGAGGAGTTATTATGAAATTCTTTATAGTCCAATTATATTACGTATTGCTATCATTGTGAATTAAGTAAACAGTTTTATAAAATACAGTTGAATACATGAAACAGTTAAAATTTTAAATTGCAGCTCATGAAAAGCTTTGTCTTAAAGAAACCATACTAAAATTAGTTACACAATCTACAGTATTTACCAGGCATTAACGATAATTATTTAATTACTTTTAGTAGATTAGATTAGATTAATTAAAAATGGGTGGCATGACTGCCGACCACGTCGACCTCAAAGATCTTTTGTACTATCCCACGGAAAGAAGGACAGATGGAGAGAAAGACTGCGAAAGGATGGTATGAGAAATGCAGGGGAAACGGGAGAACTCCGGGAAAACCTGCCCAGCGTGGATTCCTTGGAGTAACTTAACCTAATCCATCAACATATACATACAGCATATATATGAAACATAATGATCATACTATTTTTATAAAAATGTCTACAATTAGAAATGGATTGATTTTTAAAATAATTACTAATTAAATGTTCAAGAATCTCTGAAATTAAAAGTGAAAATAAATATTTGCCTTTATTAACAGATTTACTTAAACATTAAAACTAAAATAATATACTGTAACAGTTGCTCTTGGATTGTATTCACAGGTCGTTGTTTAGAGTATAAAATTTAGTTTCGAGTTTCATACTAATCTTACCTGGAGGGCACTATAAATAAAATATCTATTCATAAGCATTGTTTTCATTTCATTTATACAAGATTTAGGAATAGATACGAATCATAGACAATTTATTTCCTAAAATCCAAAAATTATCTTCTTTTTACTAAATTTGATGAATCGATTTCAAAAACGAATAACACACAAACTTAAAAAAGTTAAAAAAGTATATACAATAAAAAGGCAAATTTAACTAGAAATTTAATCAAAAATAAGAAAAAAAAACAAGAGGCAGCACAATGAATAAAGAAATTGCCTTTCTGGTTAAATTATGAGAGGGAATTGGGAACGGCCGTTCGTCCTGCAAGGGACTCATCAGTCCGATCCGCCATTCTCTATTAAAAACCCAGAAAGGCATGGACTTAAGTGAAGGTCACCGTCACACCTGACAAAGACCCCCGAAATCAAAGTTATTGAGACAACGTTTTTTGTTGTGTTTAAAAGCACAATATTTATTTTTGTTCTTTCTTTGATTTCCTTTCATCACTACCAGGTGTTACGGTGTGAAGGTTATCGGGGAGGGCGGATAGAGCTGATGAGTTCCTTGTAGGACGTAACGGCCGTTCCTTGTTCCCTTTTATAATTAATCCAGAAAGGCAGTTTCTTTATTCATTGTGCTATCCTTATTTTTCTTTCTTATTTTTGACAATAAAAAGGCACAGACCAGCTTCGAACTGCCACGATGCAGCCCTTTCTCAAAACAAATGAACCCTCAGCAAAACAGCCCATGTACAGCCTCAGGGAACCAGAGAGTAAGCGCCTGTTGCACGGTCCAATGAAATACCTGCATTTACAAGATGGAGTGAAGTTCGTCACCTTCATCAGAAAGGAGGCTGCCAACTTTGTGCGATAGTCGGCGCGGAAATTATGTAAGAACCGCTATATTTCCCCGGATATGGCTAAGACATGAAAAATACAGTTTTGAAAATCTTTATTTTATAGATTCTGACGAAAACACATAAATCTATGGTCATTGATTCATTTTTTCCTATTAGACAGGTTATGGTTTGTACTAACACAGCCTAACAGATACCGTCCAATTGCGTTTCTTATGAGAGAGCGAATGTGGGTCAAAATTTTCATTTTACATGAATGTCGATCATTAACAGAAAAGTAATTTGATTCGTTTTCAGCTATTCATCCGGATATCCGGTTTACCATGAGGCTTAAAAAGGAGAGATACATTTCCTTTTTAGATGTGGGACGTTAGTGAGTCTAATTTCCCTACTAGTGTACAACGCAACCCATATATTCAGGTATTACTTTTGCACTACTTATTTTGTTGCCCGACCACCTTTAAAAGTAATATTAAAAGCATGTCTTTAGTTTTTAGGGCTTTTCGCTTGTCCAGTACCTGGGACAACTTTTACAAAGAAATTACGATCATTAAACGTATTCTTTTGGAGAATGGTTACCCCATTGGATTTATAAACAGAGGTATAGCGATGATTTTAGTATAGATTTATAATGATTTATAATGTATGGAGTCAATCTTCGTTGTCACTTTGCAAAGTTGTTGTAATGAACAGGTCTCGGCGAGGGCCATTTTGCAGTACGGATATCCCATGCCATATTGTGATAAGCAATGACTTTATTTCCCCGATAAGCATGACCTTTTTTATTATTTGTTTTTGTTTTGTTTTGTTTTGTTTTTTTGTTTTGTAGGTCACTGCCAGATGGCAGTCTGCTGGCTTTCTATAGGATCTTAAGGCTAATTTCACTTGATTCGACCGTGTACCAAGCTGTTTATTCGTTGGTTCCCTGATGCTTTATATGGGATGTTTTGTTAGGGGTCCACTTATAATGAGAAAAGGCTGCATGGTGGCAGTTCGAAAGTGATCTGGGAATTGTTATTGTATATAGTTTTTTTTAACTTTTTAAAGTTGTGTGTAATTCCTTTTTTAAATCGATTTACCAAACATTATCTATTTACTTATTGTTTTAACACTTCTATTATTCTTTCTTTTATCCAACTCCCAAAAAAACCACGGAGAAATGTGAGCTTTTTGGTCGAAGAAAACAATGCTTAGGGAAAAACCAAAGGAGGCAGCTCAAATCGTACCTGCAGACACAGAATCACGCTTCTGATTTGAACCACGCTCAGACATCAGCCTCCGCGCAGATCTCAAGGCGGTGCCTGAACGGCTTAAAGCCCTGGAACACCACCGATATTGTACCAACTTAGTCGGCCAACTTTCAGTTTTTGAGTCGCTAGAGACGACTTTGAGCAGGTTTTTAAGCGACTTGCCAACGATTTTAGTTGTTGCTGCACAACCAACTCGAGTTGGGCAACTCGGAAAAGTTTGTCGCAATTACCAATCACAAGGTAGCGTTGGAACACGCCAGTCATGACGTCACGCCCATGGAAAGAAAGGCGTCTAAAACGATGTTCACAGATTCGATTCGAAGACAAGCTAGTACACAATGAATATCAGAGTATTGCGAGTTTCTTTCATGCATAAATAAAGTTTATACTGAAATGCAGTAATTGTATGCGGCACAATTTATCAGAGAGGTTTCAAAACCTCTTTATTTTTGGATTTTCCACAGCTGCTGGGGAAACGCATTACATTATGGGATTGCTGCTATGGCGGCCGACTTCATTTGCTAGTTGGATGGTGTTCGCGACAGACCAAATCGCACCAACTAGAAGATGGCCGACTAAGTTGGTGCAAAATCGGATGGTGTTCGCATAGCTTTAGACAGATAATGAGAATGGAGCCCAGTCACAATGCGTGCGATGATACAAGGTTGGAGATGATAAATGCTGGTCATCAATGCTAAACTTTTCGTTCTTTTTTTAATATGTTTTACGCGTCTTTATGCATTGACTTCTTCATATCCTGAACAAAAACTCTTTAGGTTAGTGAAAGGGTATCTAACAAATATCCATGAACTACTAATGCAAACTGTTTTCAATGTGATAAAGTCATTGCTAAACTGCTTCTTCACTGCACTTTAAATTCTGAAAATAGTATTACGTAGTATTCATTTTATAATAATTTAGAAACTCTGAATGAAGAATGTACATGAAAAGTAAATTAGTAATTGAATAAATTTAGCAAATGAATTCAATATTTTTTGAACCACGGATAAACAACTGATTTTTTTAATAAGCCCATTATACAGAATGAGATAAATAAAATACCTAAAGGTTTCTGGAGATTCAATAACAACGATATAGAGATATACAACAGATGGAAGAACAAAGAAAACGGAAATGAAGGAAAAACAAGTTGTTGTAGAGACATTTCAGATCTACGGTTTGGAAGCAGAATATGGGAAGGAAGAAATAATGGACAAAATATTTACGAAATAAATCAAGCACATAAAAAGAAAGAACATTAGTAAGAAACAAATTTGAAACAAATGCTGCTATCCGCAACTATTTTTCTCAATGGATTAAGTTCATTGTTTAGAGGTTTCAGTTATAATTTTTCATCCTTCTAGTGTGTTTTTATGTTGAAGTGCAGAAGTTCGATAATTCTAATATGTGAAAGTTGGGGAATGACATTAAAAAGCCATTATACAATTCGTAAAAAGAAGAATTACAATTCTTTTAGTTTAAGAAAATATTAAAAGTGCAGTATATATTACAGTATTAGTAGAAAAGAAAGATGTGTTATAGAATACTTACTTAAAGTGTTCAACGAAACAGTCAGAAGTATGAAAATCAGGAAACTCAATATTGGTACCATAATTTCATACAATTCTTCTTAATCAAACTAGAAGGAGAAGATACTTTTCAAACACTTAAGTTAGGAATATCAAAGCTCATTCTGTAGAGCAATTAAGAGAAAGGACTTAAATTAAAATACTATACATCGTTCTTTGAAAGATAACCATCAAATGTGAAAAGTTAAAAGTTGTGAGCATTCTAAACATTCTAAAAGCAGGTTGTAACAGTGGACCCGGTCAACCCAGTAACTTCTTCCTGGGAACCATGTTGAAGAGAAGTTTATATATTTTCACAAGAATAACTGTAGCGGGAAGGTGGACATCGGAATGCTTCACCTGTGTACAACAATGGGCATGGACCAGTTTTCAGTACGAGCACCTCGTACATTGAACGACCTTTAGTGATCGTGCGATAACTCACAATGGCAGATAGGAAAAGTCATGCGTTCCGTTTGAAATTAAAGCAACCTGTGCCTGTCATTAACTTTATGTATGGCGAAGGGCAGCAAGATTTTCTTTTTATGAATATTATAAGTTTTCTATGAAACATGACATAATGACTGCAATCTCTGTAACTAACAGAAATTTGAAGATACTGGTTCTATTGCAACAAAACATGAAAGGTCAAACACCACAATCATTATCGAGGAGAACCAACATATCTTCGTCGAAGCGCTGTTGAAAGTCAAAATTGATCAGGTCTTTTGATTGTTGCTAGTGTATGCAAAATGATCGGGTCCAACTGATACATTCTGTATAATAATGGTGAAATTAATTGAACTATTCCGATTTAAAAAGCTATTCTCATTTTTTAAATTTAAAATACCTTCAAGTTAGATGTCATTTGAAGATATTTTTTAATGAGCATTTCTGGCGCTCAATACAGCTATTATATTATTGAATGTTGTCTGCAGAATATTCGAGAGAATTCATTTGATCTGAATCACAGTAAATATTGAAAATCTTTTTTATATTAGATATGCATCTGTGCAAAACATTTTCCGAATCAATCTACGGAGTGTTTATAATTAAACAGGATTTGATTAGAGGTCTGTGTAAAAAAAAAATACTGGACCAGATTCAGTCACATTTAGTATGCATATCTTCCTGACTATGGGAAATTTATTTTTGTCAAATAAAAAGAATGTTTCCGGCCGATGAAATTGTTCATAACGTCAGTTTATTTTGCGTATTAGATAGGTTGTCAAATAAATTTCGGCAGTACAAGAATTTGAGAAAAAAAGTACACTTCTTTTATTTAATCTAGTGTCGCGATTTCAGATGATGTTAATTTAACTGTTCATAGTTAACAATGTCAAAGATTGTGATTTTACAAATTTTTTCAAAGGTATAGATTAAATGTGCCCATTAAAGTAACCACTACATCAGATTTCAGTTCTGCGCGCCCTCCACCTCCATGTTCTAAAGCCTTCATTCGATGAACAACGCAAGGCTGAATTTAATTGAATTGGGTGTAGTTGTCTCACATTTACCGAAATTCTTTCTTTTAAGACAATTAAATTAGGAACATCGCACTGATAAACAAACCTCTTCAAATATTTCCATATCCAGAAATCACAAGGGAACATGTCTGGTGATTGCTATGGCTGTGCTGTTGGAAATGATGGGATAATTACTCTGTCATCAGTGAAGGGGTGACACAAATAATCTTTGCACATTTAAGTCGATATGAGAACACCACATTGCACAAAGATTTTTATCCAAATAATTTCTGAATTTCACAAATTTGAAGGGCAGGGATAACAAAGTTTTGAAGCAATTTTCCATACATAGAGGCGTTTAAAATAACAGACTGGCCAGATACAGTGTTTTCATCAAATAAATAAGGTCCAATGATAAAGGATACCATGGAACCAAACCAAACTGTGAGTTTTGGTTGATTCAAGGGAATTTTTATTATATGAATATATGGTTTTTCTAGAGCAAAGACGGCAGTTGTGATCATTCAAGTGAAAATGGACAGTTTTATCTTCAATCGTCAGTTCATAATTTTTCAGTGCCATGAATCGTCGATCATCATCCGAGCTGTGAAATGACAAGGCAAATGTTTTCAGATTCTCACAATCACCAGGAAGGAATTCGAGACATTGAGATATTCCGTTTGGGTTAAATTTCAATATTCGCTGTTAAGTGTTCCGCACTGTAGGCTAGGGTCCAATGCCGTGTTATCGCAAGCGCAATATCACAGTTCTGTTCAACTAAGGAGGTTGAAGCTTCCCCAGTTTTCTTAGCTTCTGTCAGCTTGCGAACATAATGTAAGCACCAAGCTTGCGAACATAATGTAAGCACCAAGACTTATCGCTAATCCAAATTCTTGCAAAACAAGTTTGGGTTCTTTCTGTACTCGAAAGTTCTGAACGTATCTAATATGCACATTAAGCTACATTAGCAACATATTTTATCTTAGCGAAAAATTTCTGGACAAACTTTTTTTATTTGAAAAGTCGAAACTCTGTGATCACGAAAGAATGTACAATAAATTTGTTTGAATTTTTTCCAGTTGTCCTTTCTACGCAGTTCTATAAACATATGTTTAAGTATAACCACCCCGGAATCAGCCAAAGAAGTATATATTTAAGTGCACTGCTAAAATTTAGAGGATATTGCGAAATGAATATAATGATCAAACAAATGAGGCATTTGAGTTTATTTAATAAAGAACATCATCAGCAAATGACACGAAATTGAAAGTTGTGTGAATATGGAAATGAGGTGCAGAATGCATTTATCGGGCTTCAGTAGGATGCGACCTATGGACGGGGGTTAGCATTCGCATATCAAACGGGAAAAGTATGTCGCACATTGACTATTCAGTAGGGTGTATGGTCACTTGACACTGCCACAGACAAATGACAGCGATGAGGCATGGAGAGAATCAAATTTTCTAGCAGTTCGTGTGGCATTCGTGGCCACTCGCATACCAAGGCAACTTCCAGCTGAGGAAGTGTTGTGGGAGGTGATTGGTAACTCGCTACATGTTTTCCTAATGCATCGCAGTAGGATGGGATTCAGGTCTCGAACGTGAATGGCCAGTCCCTGTGCTTAATTGCAGACTCATGCAGCATGTTTTTGACGCGATGCGCACTGTCGGGGCATGCATTATCATCCATAAAAAAAAATTCGCCCCAACTGATCCAGCATATGATGCCCTATAATCTGTAGAATTTCATCCCGATATCTTACAGCATTCAAGGTTCCATGTCTAACAACAAGGAGCTGGTACTACCACAAATGCTGCTGCTTGACCACCTCCACCATGATTCTACATCCCCCAAAGGAATGTGTTTTTTGCGCGAAACATGGATTCTCCCGTATTCAACATTCACTCCAGATCAGGTCACGACGATTATGAGGCTGACTTGTCACTGAACAGAACCTTTGACCAGTCTTCACGGGTCCAAGGAAGATGCACTTCAGCCCACTTTCTGTAGGTTCTGCAATGTTCAGCAGTTAACGGAATGCATACCATTGGTCGCCGGGCATACAGTTTACAATGATGGAGTCGATTTCGTACAGTCTGAGTGCACACCCAACGTCCAGTAGCAGTGAGAAACTGTCTCTGCAGCTAAGTCTCATTGCTTCGCCGGTTCCTTCGTGCTATCAGCGTCAAGTAGCGATCATCTCTTGCAGTGGTGACACGTGGGCGGCCCTTCCCTGATCATCTTCGTACTGTGACAGTCTGTCTGTGAGAGTGTTTTAGATGTTTCACTTGCTGCGGCCACTGTCATCTGTGTTTGGCCAGCATCAAGACGCCCTATGACTCTCCTTCCTTCAGATTGGGGTAAATCAAGGTTGAAGGAGCATTTTCAGGTGACACTCAACGATTCTGCCACTTGATCCAGAATAGTGGAGATAACCAAATAGTGCCAGCCTCTTTACACAGGGCTTTGGGCAAATATACAATTTAAAGTTTTGCAGCCCATTTGCATACTCTTACAATTTCTATTTTCGTGTCATTTGCTTCTATGATGATGTTCTTTTGCTAAATAAACCCAAATGCCTCTGGTTTTTGGGTGTATCATATTCATTTCCTAATATCCCCTAAATTTTGTGAGCAGTGTAATTTTAATTTTTAAAGATACGAGGGTCCATTTCTTGAAATCCTGTGAATTACAGGCAAGTTCTTCTTCTTGTTTGTTTCTTGTTGGAACAAATTACTGGCTGGGTTTGTGAGTTCCATAGCCTTTCATGCTTGTGGTAGATTTAGCTGATGATCTTTAATAATGGTGAAACAGGGTTTCCAAATTCCCCGTCAATCACAAAATTACAGCATGAATAGGTTTATTTTTCTTTGAATTGCTGCATGATGGGGGTTCCTGGATATAGAAACTATTTATCTGCACGTTAAACTTCAGTTCGTAAACTTTAAATATCTTCCGACTTTAAATAACAAATTCCGAAATTCTTCGCTGAAATACGACGCATTTATAGTGAAGCCTTAATAAAAAAATACCATGTACAAAAATGTGACTGTAAGCATTTAAAATTCTCGTCTAACTAAAATTATGATTATTAATTCAATGAATTTAGATTTAGTTTAATATATTTTGTTAGAATATCTTAGTAATACATATATAATTGCAATTTGTTCAAATTATTCAAGGGCCCTAACCTATTTGAAAATGCGTATACTAACTTTTCATTAATATTTACCATTGCCATCTTTCATTTAATATCATCATTTATAATTCTGAATCTTTTTTTTCTTTTGAGTTCATTTCAATTATTTGGAAGTGGGTTTTATCTTTCCATTTATTCTCAGTATTTTTGTATCATAAGACATAATAAGGACTTTTTATCTTATTGGTAGTTTCTTCGACACTAAATGACTAATTCCAGTTTTCTCGAAGTTAAGCTATCTGAATGTATTGTATGGAGGTTTTCCATCCTTTTTAACTATATTTTTTTTACTCGGCATATATGTAAGGAAATTTGTGAAATATATTTGACTTTTCACCATTACATTCAGAACAACGTATTTTTGGGCAGTTCGATTCATCCGTCACTTAGACATTAGCCACTCATTTCTGAGGATGTCGTGATAGTGAACGAACTGTTTTGGAAAGATACTTTCATTATTCTTGTACATCATTCTCTCCTTCTTTCTATGGATTCAATATTAAACCTGAATTCTTGGCTTCCAGACCACCATTTTCATTTTTCATTTTTTAAAATATCGATATCAGCATTAGCAGTTACTACTATTGCCAACTCTTTAGAATTGTTGACTTACAATAAGTCTTAAATCATATTGGTTAAAAAAATTTTAGGTGCTAAAAACTTCTAATAAAATATTGCCACCAATATAGCATACCTTTATTAAAATATTATTTACATTTAAAACCTAGATATACGCATTCGTTCCCCCGCTTTTATTTGGGTACCTTTTTCAAGTCTCTGGATAAAAAAATGTAAATAATATTTTAATAAATGTGTGCTATATTGGTGGCAATATTTTAATCAAAGTCTTAAATCATGTTTCTCGTTTAGTTTCCAATGCAAACAATAATCCTTTGGCATTATCTTTCCCTTTCAACTTCTTTCACTTCGTTTCAAATTTACTAACTTTGATCAAGTCCATCAATTTATCTTATCGCTCAATTAAAATTTTCATTGTTCCACATCAGCAATTGTAGAGTCCATATCATTTAACCAAGTTTTCAGTTTGTATTTAATTCTTCGTGGATTTTAATTTAAGAAGGCCATTATCTGTTTGGTAAGCCTCATCATTGTTTCATTGACTAGATTTTAAATGCTGGATATTAATATTAGACATCATAAGAGATAAACGCCCATAAACGTGCATTTCTTCCATTCGGATCTTTTTCATGATCATTAATATCCTCTATATATATTCTAACCTGTACTCAACGATATATTCTTATTTAAAGCAAATATAATTTAATTTTTTTCATTCTCATAGTATCAACGTTTTGAAAACTATTATTTATACATAGCTACATTAATGACATATTAGACATCATAAGAAAAAGTGCATATAAACATATATTTCTTCCCTTCGGATCTTTTTCATGATCATATATATAGGAATCCTCAAGCATATTTAATTTAATTTTTTTTCATTCTCATGCTATCAACGTTTTTAAAATATTATTTATACATATCTACAGTAATGGCATATTAATTTTAAAATTCAGAAATATTAAAGCTATATAAATGCAGTTTTGTGGAGTTGATACATTAGAGAATAAACAAATAACCAAAACTCTAGTCAAATAAAATGTTTAATTTATATCTGATCATCATTAGCTAATGTCTTCACATCTAGCATCGACAAATTGAATCTTGGTGTGTTAAATTGCCTTACAGTACATTTGACAAATCTTCAAGTAATTTGTGATACAGCAATTCTATGTGCGATTTCAGATGTCCTATAATTTGAGCAATGCTCTCTTCTTCTTCTCCTTACGAGTTTGGTCTACTATGGACAGCGGGAAACAATTGACTAGATGAATAGTCTTTTCCTCTCCTCCCAGTATTTCTTCATTCTCTCACTCCTCTTCCGCCTTCTATCATATGACCAGATTACTTTGGTCCTCGTAGTTTGTTTGTCCTGGAACCCCCTGAATCCATTAACTCTCATTCTAAACACTTTTCTATTCCAGATCTCTTCTGAATTAATCCCAACTTGTTCAATGTCTCTTCTAGTTTCCTCAACCCATTTAGTCGTCGACTTTAAGTTGGTGGTATAGTTAAAGATCTTCTTAGTCAATCTAGATTCGCTCATTCTTACGAGGTGACCATAAAATATCAGTCTTCTCTTACGTATCGTGTCTGTTATATTTTCCACCCGTTTGTATAAATCCATATTTTTCCTCTTCCTCCATGTACCATTCTTTCTTTTTTCCGGTCCGAGTATCTTCCTTAAAATTTTTCTTTCTCTCTTTTCAAGTTCCTCTATTTCCCCTTTTGTTGTTTAAAATTAGGTATTCTGGACTGTAGATCCCTTCCGGCTTGACAACTGTGGTATAGTGTCTGAATTTTGCATTGTAGGAGAGAGCTTTTTTGTTATATATATTCTGCACTAAACAAAAAATAGGGATTTTGCAGTTCAAGATAATATTCATACAATAGGTTATTTTCATCTGAATGATGTGTGTTGAAAGATCGTTAAATATCCTCCCCTATTGACATCTAGAGGTGCGGTGAAAAAATTGTTAAATTCGCTACAGCAATTCAATTGTTAAGTATATTCAGTCAAATGTTAAGCGATCATTAGAATTTTCACTATAAACCAGGTGATCCAATTTTAACAGCTATCGGCCAATATGAGCAGATGAACAATTTAGAACACATTCATAATATATGGCCTCATTTTAAACGAATTTAGCAACTAACAATAGACCCTTTTATTACATCCTGGGAAATTTGAAAGTGACATTAACTGAAAATACTAGAAAGTAGCATGATTGTCAATAAATATGAGTAATTTATTATTTTGCTCTGATAAGCCCTGTATTCTTATAATAATCTTATTAATTTTGGGGGGCCTTTGGTAATGGGAACTTTAGGTATTTAAATCTTATTATTTTCTTAATTCGTGTTCGTGTTGCATATATGAATCAATTTCTCATGATAAGTAGATTCAAATGACCCCCTATTAATATAATCTTCTAATAGTTCAACATCAATCAATTGCTAGTAAATAATAGAATATTTTCAATAACTCTTAGATTTCTAATTTCTATTCAAATTTTAATATGCAAACAAAAAACTGAATTACATCATTTCTCTTTTTAATGAATGAAATTATTATATAAAAAAAAAAACAACTTAAATATATTTTTATAGATGGACATATAAAAAAACAGCAAAATTCTATCAGCAATTTATTTTTTAATTGCACTGCTTAAAAGATATGATATTGAATTTTAAAATGAAACTTCAAATAAATATTACAAAAAAAGAAGACTCACAATTGTGCTCTCTCGGTTTCCAAATACTTCTGTTTAACTTATTACAGGATATTCCTCGAAGCTCGAAAGTTGTTGGTTCTCAAATTACAGGAACAAGCAGAATTCCACAAATTTTCCCGAATACATTCAAATTGCAATTAAAGATCTAAAATCTTGAGAATATTTTTGAGAATAATGGAATTTGATTTCATACAATGTGCCATTGAAACATAAATTAACTCGAAATAAATGTTCTGCAAATTAGAAACAAATATAATTAGCTATATATTTAAATAAGCTTATTATAAACTATTTAAAGTGACAGCAAAAGTAAGTAAATACTTAAATTTTAATTATTGTAATAGTTTTTTAATTAGGAAACCTGATATTACAAGTTTTCAAATTAGTCTGTTTCTGATTTAACTCACTAATTTAATTACTCACTAATTTAATTACTCACTAATTATTTAGTAAGTTTTATTTAGTTTTATATTCCGTTGCTTATTTTTGTTTGTTTGTAGATATCGTACAGATTAAAAAAAATATTATTATTATACAGTAAAATCTCGTTAAGTCGTCACTCAAGGAACCAAACATTTTTGACGACTTAAGCAGAGTGACGACTTAGGCGGAGTGGGAATTTTTGAAAAAAAAAACAAACCAAAAAACACTGAAATACAGTATTTTCATGAATTGATCTAAGATTCGGTGAGAAAAACAAGATTTCAGAAATCAATACATGCAAATGAGTGGAAAGTAAAAATAAAAACACCTTTTTATAGTTATTATGTATTATAATAAATAACAGCAGCTGTTAATAGGAATTTGAATTCCTAATAGGACTTAAATGTAATTTACAATAACTAATAAATAAATAAATAAATAAATAAATAAATAAATTATTATTATTATTCAATCTGAAAAATATTTTGCCTTTGATTGTTTGGTTGACTATTTGTTGGCGCCTGACTATAAAATGGCTTTCCGGATTTCCTAAATATTTGGTACAATATTTTATTTATGGTCCAACTTCAAAAATGTCTGAATACCTGCGTTCGGTTTGCCTTTGAGTTTCGTGGTAGACAATCCGCACTGTCTTGGGTTCTGCGGTTTCTCCTACTTTACTTCCATCATTGTTTCTCATCATTTCTTTTGTCTGTTCTTCTTTCCTTGGGGATATCACAATTGACCTAAGGCCTGACTCTTCAGCTTCCCAGTCACTCAAATACATCACTCAAAACATAACATAACAACATGACATAAAATAACATATTATAACAGAACATAACAACATAATACAACAGCATAGGATAACACGAAAACGTAACATTATATAACATAACATGACATAACAGAACATATTTCCAAACGAAAGTTTTCAATTTGTGTTATCTTGTCGTATTACAATTTAATTTGTTTTTTGGCTAAAGCATTTATTTCTTTAATTTGCTTGTGATAATGTTATTCATAACTGCTAGGAATGATTTCAGGTTAAATACTTTTAAGCCAATTGACATTTCTAATACATATTGATATTTTTTTTTTTGCAAACTGATTTCGTTGTTAATGCCATAAAATCGTAATAATAATAATAATTAGTACACTTGCTAGAATGCAGTCAAATTACTCTATAAAGAAGATCATAGTTTACAATTAATCGATTTGAATACAGTAAAACCTCGATATAACGTTCCCGTTTACAGCACTATCCCGTTCTTTACGCTGCTCTTATACGGTCCCTGGAATTTTCTATATATCTCTGTATACTTTTACCCTCTTATAACGCTTCAAATCCCGCTTGTAGCGTTTTTTTAATATCGGAAATTTTGTATCGAAAAGAAATGTAACACTGTAAAGATTCTTTTTTTTTTTTCCCTGGTACGAGGGAATCTTTGAACTCTGTGAAATGCGGGTCTGTGATACAGTAGTGCAAAATGTCGAAGCGGAAATCCCTTTCTATTAGGTGAAAAATTGCAAATTATCCGTAAGTACGACGAGAAATCTACAGAAGTCAGAAGGATTTCGCAGAATCTCCAGGAATTCCCTCGTCCAGTTTGCGAACAATAATGAAAAACCGGGATGCAATTACCGAAGCAGCGAAGTGTTGCATGCGTAAAAAAAAGTAAAGTGTGTACTAAATCTGAAAATAAATATTAGTAAAATATAATTAGTGGTGTATCAATTGAGGTTAATAGTTACCTGAACCGCATTGAAAATGTCATAATTCATAACGGTAGCAAACACACCCGGCAAACCACAATAAAAGATCATGATTTTTAATAGAAATAAGCTCAAATTTGCAGTATATCTAATGCAGAATCATGTATGTTTCCTGTAAAATGGTGTCCAAATCTTTCCCCATCTCATAAATGATTTCCCGTCTATACTTTATTAATAAGCGCAATCCCGCTTATTACGCTTGTAGGTCATGGTCCCTTGACGAGCGTAATAACGGGGTTTTACAGTAATTCTACATATCTTATAGCTGTGGTCGCTAAGCTGCTTAAAGTAAGAGCTACAACTTCAGAGGTTTAAGTGCCGCAACACATGATCAAATATTATAGACATGTTTTTATTATTACATGCACATTTTACTACAACAAAGATTACATCAATATTAACGAATACTTATACGTAATAGCATTTATTTATTTTTAAACTGCTAATTTATATCAGTTTCAATCATCGCAAAGTACCATTTGTGTACAAATGTTTTGAAAATCATGACTAATTATTATTTTAACAATATTGAGCGTATTGATTACGCTAATGAACTACGTAAAAACCTCAGAAAAAGATGGAAATTGTATTTCATTTACACTTAATGAGACTGTGCGAACATTAAACTTACTATTTAATCTAATGGACTCTAAATTTATGCCTCGTCAATAATTTCAAAGCTTGAAAAAATTTATTTCCCTTTTGTAGAAATAGTAGCGCAATATTTATTAAATTTGCATTTTATAACAGAAAAAACTTGCTCACAAATCATATGGATATTGATTTAAGAAAAAGACTTATGAAATGTTACATTTGGAGTATATCCTTGTATGGTTCAGAAACTTGGACTCTGAGAAAGAGAGATGCTGAGATGCTGGAAGCATTTGAAATGTGGCTATGGAGGAGAATGCAGAAAATTAAATAGACAGACAAGGTGACTAATAATGAAGTTCTGGAAAAAATAGGGGAAGGGAGAAGTTTATTAAAGAATATTAGTAGAAGAAAAAGGAACTGGATTGGTCATGTGCTGAGAGGTGAAAATCTCATGAAGTATTGGAGGGGAAGATTGAGGGAAATAGACCAAGAGGAAGAAAGAGAATAATGATCCTGGATGACCTATTGATTACAAGTGGATATCAAGGCCTGAAGAAGGAGGCAAGAGATAGAACGACTTGGAGAAAGAGGCGTTGATGACCTTATTTATTGCTTGCCATTGGACCTGTCTACGAGAGAACACTGATGATGATTATTTATTAATATAGTCAAAAAGTAGCTCTTTATTTCTGAAAGTTAAACTTGTACGTCAACGATCCCTGTGTGATTTAGCTACTTGTGCCTTATAGTAAGTAATCAAATCAATGATTTTCAACTCTTATTAGAAAGACATTAAATGTTTAATTGGCAATTTGAGAAAGGTTTTGTAGTCTAGTGTAAAAGCGAATAATACAATATCTGTTTCAATATTTCCTACAGATCACTTTATCAATAGGTTAAAGTAGTGAAAAAAAAAACGCAAACACTTTATAAAGGTAATATATGTAAATATTTGATATCTGAAAATAAGAATTTAAAAGAAATAATAACAACATCGAAATTATAAAGTAATACAGTATAAATAGCAGAAGAATGAATTAATTTTGGAAACTTTTTTGGAAATATTTGGTGACTCTCTGTAGCAAGTCACTTGTTTTCATGATGTCCTTAATCCACTTCACATATTGAGGAACAAAAATGAACTTGCTGTATCCACCGTATTTGCAGATTTCATTGCAATTCTTTTTATTCTTGCAATTTACAAAAATTGTTCGAACTGTGGATAAAACTCCTACTAACTGCCACTGATGATTGTTATAGCACTTGAGGGGTCCACCGGAATCGCCCTAAAATTATAAAAATACAGCATTCCAAATATTAATTAATATTAAACAATACAAATAAAGTTAATAAGAATTATAATAACTTTTAACTGAAATTTGAATTAAAGTAGCCCACAATTAATTAAAAAAATTTGGAAAAGAAATTAATATTAAAGATAAATGTTGCAAAATTAAACTGACAATTTCTAGACTATAATAACGATTTACCACCATTAAAAGCCATTTCATGGAAAATTTCAAAAAGCCTCTTGAAAAAAAATCAAATTAAAAAAAAAAGCTAACTAGCTCCCATTAGATCCTGATGTAGTAAGTTAGGTAGAATACACTTCTAAAATGATTTTAATATAAATTTTCATGATATTCTTTTCTCGTGTACATGTTAAACTTTAAGAAATTCCTTATTTTTCCTCTTTTCTAATTTTATAATCTACTATGAGAATTTTGAGATATTCTAATGCAAACAAATAATAAAGACCAATAATGCACTTTTGAAACATGAAAAAATTACAAATATTTAAAAAGTATTGACTTGTTTCAGATACCCGTAAAAATGATATCTATCTTCATCGAATATTATTATTATTGAGTAAAAGTTTCAATTCTTGGGTTATCCCAGCTAAGACAACATGGCGGATCAAGGACCAAAGCACACATTGCCAAGCGTAAAGAAAAAAAAAAGTGTGGAAGGATGGTTAGGGATGTGTGATTGTTTTCATAAATTTCCCAACTAATTCTAACAGGCTTTGTATTATGTACATATAGTATGGGAACCTGTTCTTAATAAGCGAGTGTTTGTGTGATAGCTGTTGATGGACAGCCTAATAAAAAAATGCTTAATAAATTGCTGCATTTGTTTCAATAAAGACAAATCTCTAAAAGTAAGTACAATTTCTCTAGGAATTTATATAAAGGTCTTAATAAAGAATAAGAAATTAAAAGATATTTTGCAATTCAAATAATTATCTCTCCGGTTTTAGTGAAAATTTTGTGGTTTCTTCATGATTGTTTAGCAAAGGTTTAATTTGGAAGGTTGATATCTTTTGTTTCCTTTGTATTGTTTAATAATAATTTGTTTGAAAGGTTATGTTTTATTGTTAATGTTTTATATACCTTTATTATTTAGTTTTGTTCAGTTGAGAATGTTTATTCCTTTTCTGTATTTAAATAAAAAACCTAGTAAATGTCTTTACGGTAAGTAAAGACGAAATATCGTAATCATGTGGAGTTCCAGAATTTCTTTCAATTAATCATGATAACTCAGTTATTAGTTAGATTTGATGTAATTATTTTGTTCATGTGTTTTGCGTCTCTGATGTTTATCCGGGGTAGCTCATGCACTACGTCTAATGATGCTTTGAGGAGGGCAGGATACTCATGTTGCGGATCGAGTTGTACTGGTAGTATTATGTCGACCATAGTGCGGGAGTTTCTTCCATGTTGGAGATAGAACGGAGTTGAACCTGTACTCTGCTGTACTGATGAATTGTAGGCAAATGTGATGAACGGTAGTATGGAGTCCCAATTGCTGTGGTCAACATCAACATACATCGATATCATTTCTGCCAGAGTTCTATTTAGTTTTTCGCTTAAACCACTTCGTTTGTGGGTGGTAGCTGGAAGTTTTGTGATGGATTGTTCGGCACAATTGTAGTGTTTCGGCGAGCGTTGCCGACATGAACTGTGATCCTGCATCAGATAAAAGAATCTGCGGCTCTCCATGCTTCAGCAAAATTTCCTCCACAAAAATTTGCTACTTTTGATGCGGTGGCGTTCGGCAGGGGTTTGGTGACTGCATATTTGGTGAACTGGTCGATTGCAACAACAATTCTTCGGTTACCGGCGATAGAATTTGGGAACCGGTCTAATAAATGAATACCTGCACGGTAAAATGGTGTTTCAGCGACACGTAAGGGCTGGAGGCTACTTCGTGGAAGTTGAGATGGGCTCTACCTAGCTTGACAGGTGAGACATCGGGTGATGAGACGACCTACAGCCTTGCTCTATCTCAAGCGATCGTCTTTGCTGTACCTAGGTGAGCTGTAGTCGGATCGGAGTGACAAACTTCGATGACACGGGTGGAGGTGGGCTGGAATTACGAGTAATAGCAGGTGGGAAGTTGGTTCATAACTCGCTTGCATAAGATGTCATCTTTCAGTTCGTATCCGTGCTTGTCGGGTTGTTGTAATATCTGTAGTGAGTCGATGTGCTTGCGAAGAGTCAGGTGTCGGCGTTGTTCTGCTGCGATGTCAATCGATTCATCCAGAGACTGAACTGAATTTAAATGAAGTTTGGCTGTTGCTCGGCTAGTTGAACTGGGTATCTTCGTCAAAATGTTTGTTTCCGGACTTGCAGATGATTTTCATAGATTCCTGTAATCGCAGGGACCATCTCGCTAATCTACCAGTAGGATACTTTAAATTTACTAACCATCATAATCCATGATGGTCAGTAACTACGGTGAACCCATGGCCGTACAGCTATGGTCGGAACTTGGCAACTGCCGATACAACTCCGAAGCATTCCTTATGTGTTGTGATACAATTTTCTGCGATCTTCGTTAATGTTCTGCTTGCATAATTTATCACATGAAGTTTTCCGGCTCCGATTTCATAGTTTGAAGTATCTCTGTGGAGTTCAGTAGGAGCTGTCTCATCGAAATGTTCGAGAATCGGTTTGGTGACAAGGGCTTGCTTAAGTGTGTCGAATGCTCTTTGTTGTTCCTCCTCCCTTGTGAATGGCTGTGGTTTCTTCATAAGTATGGATAATGGGCGGGCAATGGGGCAAAGTTGGGAATGAACCTTCGTTAGTATGAGCACAATCCATAGAAACTCCTGCGCGAGTTGCGAAGCTTCACTTCTTCGAATTTAACTTTAGGTTAGCGGCGTTAAGGCACCCTAACACGGTGTCAAGTCGTTTTAAGTACTCCTCGAACTAACGGGAATAGATCAGGATGTCATCGAGTGGCACAAACAAACCGACCACTTTAATCCACGAAGATTGTTGTCCACCAAATGTTTCAATGTAGCGGGCGCATAACACTGTCCAAACGGCATTACGTTGAACTCAGTCCGTCAGGTGTCTTTTCACGATCTTTTTCGTACACTTTCGTCTGTTAGTATCCCGTCCGAAGATGAATGGTTGAAAATATATCGAGTCAGCAAATAAATCCAAGGTCATATCAATTTTTGGGAGCGGATATACATCTCGGTTTGTAAGGGCATTCACTTTCCAGTAATCCACTAGAAATCTCCAGGTTCCATCCTTCTTTTTCACTAATACGATAGGTGAACTCCGCGGACTATGATGGCTGAGTAACATCTTCATCCAACTTATGTGTGCACTTCGTCTTGAATTTTTTTTCGCTCCTTGTGTGAAACTCTGTAGGGCTTCTGTTTAATTGGTCTACTATTGCCGATGTCAATAGATCACTTTTCGAAGGTTATAATTCATTATCCGATTGGCTTTTCAACTGATGATCGTCAATAGTTGGCTTCCATGCATCGTTCGAGTGATGCTCGGGGAGAGATATGGGCGTGTCTATCAGTGACATACTGAGACTCGGTGAAATTGATTGGACATGGCTAGTTTCAATTTCGCTGGCAGTGTAAGTGACATCTTGATAATATTTGTTACCCAAACTTGAGTAAACTTCATCCTCCATATTGCTCATTGTTGTTGGGATATGAAACTCGTTGGGATAAGCATTGTTTTTGCAGTGGTTCTATAATAATCAGTCCATTCAGGGAGGTGTTGCAATATTTCCCTTATAATTTAAATACATACTGATTAATGAACTACAAGACAAGATTATACTTCTATAAAAATAAAACAATATTCAATAAATACCACTAATTCAAAATTGTGACCTAATTAACCAAAATTTCACTTTCACCAAAATAATCGTCACTCGTTGCCAAAACGCGACAACGTGACAACATGTTTACCAACTTGATTTTCATGGGAATTACAGGCTGTTAAAATTTATAACTTAGATTTTCCGATTCTTCAAACAATATATATTTGAAGTAATTATGCAAATTTTTAGTGTTTAATTTAGAATTTACACAATTTTGCTTCATTTGACAGCTTGCCAGTGCTCCGTTGAAGGGCGCAGCTTGAGATCAATGTTTTAAATTCTCTTCCTAAAATTCCACTATATTTTATTGTGCGACTTATTACTTTCAACTGAAATTAAACAGTATCTGATTGGTTACAAAAGGCTCCAATGTCTAAAATTATGTTTTTGAAACAAAAAATAAATCCCAAAAATCATATTCCCGAATGGGTACCATCCAAACGAAGAGGTAGATACAACTGATATTGGTGAAATATGAAAAGACAGCATGATATATGTAAAAAATAATTAGCTTTTGCTCAACATTCACAGTAAAAAAGCTGGTTCATTTCTTTACATATTAGTTTGTATGTCCTGAGTTCAGTATTCAACAGACAGCTCCGATACTTACGAACAACTACTACTTCCACACTTGTGTGTCACTTGTGACATTATTCGACAAGTGTCGAAGTGGTAGTTGTTCGTATTGTTACACGACAGGTTAAAGAAATTATCATATCAGCTTCGATACTTCTTTGATTTATCAAACTGTACTTGTTTATGATAATATTTTGTTAAATTACATCCAAAATAAGAAAAAGATTGTTTTTTTTTTAAATGAAATTAATTCGTTATATAAACAAGTCAATCTCATGAACATGAACGAGAAAGGAAATATACTAGGTTCCATTTTTGGATTCTTTGTTTCATAAGATTTCATGATGTTTGACACAAGAAGTAAATTAAAAAAAACTCAACCCCATGGTACAAAATTCTTCTTTTTCACTTTAATATGAATATTTCTAATATTGATACTAAACTAATACTACGGTATATAATAAATTTTCATTACTAATTTTGAAAGAAGTGTTATTTAACTGATGCTATCTATTATCGCACACCAATGTACAGAATAATTTTGCTTATTATAAGAAAATTCCTCATAGTAATTAGATTAGATTAGAGTATTGGTGGGATTAGGGTTCTTGACCCCGTGCACGTCAACCTAAAAGATTTATTGTGCTCCCATTTTTGCATTGTTAGGGAGTTCCGATACCGGTGAACTTTATAAGTTCCAGTATCTTACTTCCCAATCTTGCATCAAATTCATCTCCCGGCTGTTTGCCATCAAATACCCTTCTTCTCCTAGGGTCGAAGGATTCGCAGTCCAGGATTAAGTGCTTGGCTGTCTCCGGCGACTGCCCGCATAATCTGCAGCTGACGTTTTCTTGAAGTAGATCTACTACTGTCAGATGTTTCCTGAAGTGGCCATGTCCAGTGATAAATGCTACGGCTAATCGAAGATTAGCTCTGTCAAGTCTAGTCAAGGATTTTGTAAGCAAAGTTAAGGGTCCTTGCACTAGTGTTTTCCCCAACGTTTGGCCAGGAAAGAGATTCCATCTTTGTTTGTGTTCTGTTTTGGCCCAATTGTGCATTGTGCTCTTAGGTAGAGACCAGCTAATTCCACAAGCTGGTTCTGGACCAATGAAGGGAGTTTCAGCCCCCTCTTTTGCTAATTGGTCCGCTTTTTCATTCCCATCAAACCCCCTATGCCCTGGAATCCATCCCAGTGTCACTGCATTGAGTTGGGCAAGAGCACAAAGTGTTTGGTGGCATTCCCATACCAATTTAGATGATATGACATCGGCGTCCAGCGCTCTAAGGCCAGCTTGACTGTCCGAAAGAATGGAAATGTTTGCATTCCTGTAGCCTTTTAAAAGCCCAAGATATGCACATTCCAAAATAGCTATTATTTCTGCCTGGAAAATAGTACAATAACTTCCCAAGCTACCTTTTATAGTGGTTCGAGGCTTGTTACAGAACACCCCGAATCCAGCTTTATGATTAATTAAAGAACCATCTGTGTACCAGACGAGTTCCTTAGTTGGAAGATTATTCTTCCTAGTCTCCCAAAGTAACCGTGATTTAATGGTCACAGTGTGTGGTTTTGTAAATACTAATGTTCTTTTCATTACGTCTGAAGACATATCGAGAACTGGAAATAACTTTGTCTGGTTGTTGTTGAGTTTGGTATGACTTTTAAAAGATCGACCATGTCTCAACAAACCTGTTTGTTGTAACCGATAGATTGTTTTCCAAGCTTCTAGCTGTAAACACAAATCTAGAGGTGTTAGGTTTAGTAGCACTTGCAGTGCTGCAGTTGGGGTGCTAGTAAAAGCACCTGTAATATACAAACAAGCCATTCTTTGTAGACTAGCTAGTTTGTTGGTAGAAGTCTTCTGTGTGGCTTTACGCCACCAGACTATAGATCCATATTGTATCTGATGGCGTATAACCGAAATATACAGCCAATAAGCTATATTTGGTTTAAGTCCCCAGTTTGACCCAATGGCACGTCTTGTCGTAAGGAGCGCCCATTTGGCCTTATGAATGACATTGTCCAGATGTGCGTTCCAGTTCAGTTTTTGGTCCAAGGTCACGCCGAGGAACTTTACTGATTCCGAAGCTTCCAACTGGACTCCATTCAGCTTAACTCTGCTTAATGCAGTTAAATTCCTCTTACGAGTGAATGGAACTATGACAGTTTTTGAGGGGTTGACTTTTAGTCCCTCCCTCTCGCACCATGTGCAGATCTTCTGGAGTCTGTCATTCATGATGTCAACCACTGTCTCACAGAACTTATTTGTAACCATTAGAGTTATGTCATCTGCATAGCCCTGTATATGAACTCCAGTACTGGAGATTTGAGTAAGGAGGTCATCGACCACTAAATTCCACAGTAGGGGTGATAGTACGCCTCCTTGTGGACAACCCTTGCTAGTATAGATTTCAATTATATCAACAGCATAGCATAGCACGACAACATAACATAACTTAACATAACATAACATGAAATAACAGAACATATTTTCAAACTATATAATTTGTGGCTATCTTGTCATATTACAGATTATTTTATTTTTTGTGTTGCTTTAAGCATTTAGTTCTTTAATTATCTTGCGATAATGTTATTAATTACTGCTAGGAATGATTTCAGATTATGTACTGATAAGCCAGTTGACATTTCTGATTGATATTGATAAGATTGTTTTTGCAAACTCATTTTGTTGTTGATGTAATAAAATCGTAATAATAATAATAATAAGTAGACTTTATAGAATGCAGTCGAATTACTACATAAAGAAGATCGTAGTTTACAATCAATCAATTTGATTAGTTCTACATATCTTATAGCAGTGGTGGCTAAAGTGCTTAAACTTAGAGCCACAACTTCAGAAGTGCCGGAACACATGAACAAATATTACACAAATGTATTTATTATTACGAGCATATGTTATTACAAAAAAGATTATATGAATATTAACAAAAACTTATATGTAATAAAATTTCTTTATTTTTAAACTGCTAATTTATATAAGTTTCAATAATGACAAAGAATAATTTGTGTACAAATGTTTTAAAAATCCTGACTAATTATTATTTTAACACTATTCAGCGTATTTATTACACTAATGAACTAAATAAAAACCTAACAAAAAGATGTAAATTTGTATTTCATTTACACTAAATGAGATTGTGCGAACATTAAACTTACGATTTAATCCAGTGGACTTCAGTGAACTTGCTAAATAATTATAAAGATTGATAAGAATTATTTCCCTTTTATAGAAATTGTGATACAAAAATTAGCTGAATATTTATTAATATATTCAAAAAGTAGCTCTGTATTTCCGGAAATTAAACTTGTACGTCAACGATCCCGGTATGGTTTAGCCACTTGCGTCTTATAGTAAGTACTCGAATCAATGATCTCCAACTCTTTTTAGAAAGACATTGGATGTTTAATTGAAATTTGAGAAAGGTGTTGTTGTCTAGTGTAAAAGCCGAATAATACGAGGTGCCAATAAAATAACTTTCCATTTTTAGAGGCATCTACAGCGATAAGTAATGAACGGAATGAAATCAAAATTCAGAATTAGTCTATTTAGTCCATAGGGAGAAGAATTCTGCAAAAAAAAAAAAAATTAGTACCAAAAGTCGTCGATAAGAGAAATTTCGGCGCTGCTGTCAGCGCCGAAGACATTGGATTTTTACCTGACAATTTGAGAAAGGTTTTGTTGTCTAGTGTGAAGACAAATAATACAATATCTGTTTCAATATTTCCTAGAGATCACTTTATCAAAATCTTAATGTAGTGAAAAAAAACTGACAAATACTTTATAAAATATAATATATCTAAATATTTGATATCTGAAAATAAGAATTTAATAGAAATACAAACAATATCCAAATAACAAAGTACAACATTATAAATAACAGAAGAATGAATATATTTTGGAAATTTTCTTTGGAAATTCCTTTTTCCAAATCACTTTTTTTTCATAATTTTCTTAATCCACTTCATATATTGAGGAACAAAATGGAAATTGTTGAATCCACCTTTTTTGCAGATTTGAATGCAATTCTTTTTATTCTTGCAATTTACATCAAATGATTCACCTGAGGTGGCAACTCCTACTAACTGCCATTGATGTTTGATATAGCACATGAGGGGTCCACCGGAATCGCCCTAAAATTATAAAAATCCAGCATTCCAAATGTTAATTAATAGTAAACAACAAAAATAAAGTTAATAAAAAATTATAATAACTTTGACCTAAAATTCAAATTAAAGTAGCACATAATTAATCAAAACTAATTTGGAAAAGGAATTAAAATTAAAAATAAATGTTACAAAAATAACCTGACAATTTACAGACAATACTGACAATTTACCACCATTAAAAGAAATTTAATAGAAAAGCATTTTGAAAAAAAATCAAATTTAAGAAAAATAAAGCTAAATAGCTCCAATTAAATTCTGATGTAGTTCGGTAGAATTCACTTGTAAAATGATTTAAATATAAATTTTCAGGATTTTCTGTTCTCGTGTACATGTTAAACTTTAAGATAATTCTTATTTTATTCCTTTCTGAGCTCATAATCTTCTATGAGAATTTTAAGATATTCTAATGTACACAAATAATAAAGACCAGCAACGCACTTTTTAAACATGAAAACATTAAAATAATTAAAAAGTATTGACATGTTTCAGATGCCGGTAAAAACGATATCTATCTTCAGAATAAAACAATATGTAAAACACATTTTATATAACATATATTTTATTACGTAAAAGTTTCAGACCTTGGGCAGCTAAGACAACATGGCGGGTCAAGGAACAATGCACAGGTTGCCCAGGGCAAAGAATTCTCCGAGAATGATTAGGGATGTGTGACTGTGTCCATAAAATTCCTAACTATTATTATATTATTATGCACGATAACTCCCATTTAGAGAAATCATTTGAACTTAAATTCTTCTATGAGGGCTGTTTGTGTTTTCTCTGTGCCCAAATTGTCTTAACGTGTTCAATGTGTTGTTTCCTACGCTTCGCTGTCCATTTACATCCCCGCCTCTTGTGTGTTGTGGTATCGAATGTATATTTTTTGATAGTGTTCCTGAATTCCTTTCTACCTTCCGCATTATCTATTGTCATGTGTGCCTGTCTGAGATACTCCTCGACTTCTTTTATCCATTTTGTGTTGATGACCTCAAGAATCCATCTTAAAATTCTGTCTTCGCTCATCCTGTGAATATATGCGTATAACTTCATTCTGGTTTTCCCGAATGTATTTGTAATCCTTGTAATTTGTTCCTAACTATTATTATTATTATGATTATGATTATTATTATTATTATTATTATTATTATGCAAAAGATTCTAATCTCGGGTTTCCCCAGAAAAATCAACATGGCTGGTGAAGGATGAAAGCACACATTGCCAAGAATAATAGGCCAGTCAATATCGACACAAAAACAGGTAAACATCGCAAACGCGCATGTATCTACGATTTTTTTATATGTTGTTAGGACTCCTGAGAGTAGTGTATACCCACGTTTGCAACCCTGAAAACCCTGAGCTACTCCTGTGGTGTTCGAAAAACTGCGAAATTTGGGCACTTCTGTAAGTTTTGTCGAAAAAAACACCGGAAGGAAGCGTTTCTCGGGTAGTGTCACTCTACTACTACTTATGTAAAGCAAACTAAATTTGCTAGAATTTCAGCCCAACACGAGCTCTCTAGGTCCATTGGTTGCGGAGATATAGCTAGTCAAAGATGGGTAACTTTTTCCAAAAAACTGGAAAGTTATCGGTAGGGTCATGTTCCAAGACACGTACCGGCTAAACTAAAGGTTCTAGAGAAAGATTATGAGAGAGTTGTAGAGAATTAAATTAGCTACAATTTGATTCCAAAATGGTGCCTCTAGGCCTCATAGTTTCCTCAAAAACGAAACAACAGTAAAACATCGGAATTTGAAAAAATGAGGAAAACAGTGTACTGAATCATGTTGGTATGTATTTATTTAAAAACACGTGCAAGAATGTGAAGTTAACATTGTGATCTGGCCCAACATTGTTAACAAGGTGATCTGGCATCGCAATGATTCCGTCAGAGCAATTGTGGCGGGATACGTTAGCTACGTTTTCAACCACTTTGGTACAAACGTAGCTGTGGTGTTTGATGGATACCCACACGATGCATCTATGAGGAGCACTAAATCAGCTGAATGCCTGCGACGCTCTACTTCTCTCTCCTGCAGTGACATGTTGTTTGATGAATCAACATCCATCAAAGTTCCCAGGCAGAAATGCTCTCCAATGAATCTAACAGACGCCGCTTGATCACCATGATGCGTACTGAATTTGAGAGGCAGGGTATCGAGGTACATCAATCTCAAGAAGACGCCGATACTGATAAAGTGATGATTGCACTCTCCAAGAGCTGATCGTACGACCAAGTTTTCATCATTGGGAAGGACGTCGACCTACTGGTCCTCCTCAACGGCTTAAGCTCTGGACAGACGAACGTGTACTTCCAGAAAGGCGGCAGAGGTGGGTCACAGTGCGCTCACTATACAGCAAATTCTTTCACATGTGGAGAAATGAAGGTTCCACGAGGGATGGTTGTGTTCCTGCATGCCATCAGTGGGTGTAACACGACCTCTGCCCTTTTCTGGCAAAGCAAGATGAAGTGGTGCAACGTCGTCTGGATGAAACAAAACACTGGATAGATCTCGCCAGCATTTTTCTTGATCAAAAATCCAACCAGGACGAAGTAGGAAATGCTGGCGAAAAGATCTTGATGAACCTGTTCGGCGGAGATGCGGGAACACTGAACACCCTGCGATACTCAGCATTTGTAAAACTAACAGCAACGGCCAAAGTCAACCTTGCACGCCTCCCCCCCCCACCACAGAGGCTGCAAAATATCATTCGTGGAGGCCCTACAACCAAGTGCAAAAATGGTTGGGGGTCGACAAAACCCCTTGTGATTGGGGATGGGCCACCAGCGAACAAGGTCTCATTGCCCATCACAACGTGCGCAGAGCCCGCTCCTCAGACCCTGCTTATAATGGTGGCTTGCAAATGCAAGAAAAGATGCTTAGGGTCGTGCACTTGCAGAAAGGCAGGGCTCAAGTGCCCTATCCTATGTTCCTTTTGCCAAGAGCGGAGTTGCACAAACGTTACCCCTATCGTCCTGGACGAGGAGGATGAGGATGTGGACGAACCAACACCATATGACGACCCGCCTCCACCTCCAGCAAACGTCGTCCATCCTCCCACTCCCTCCCCCACTGATCTAGGCTGGATGAGACCAGGCCCTTCGAAAAGGGCGAAGTTCTCAACTACTGCGGTGTTTATGCTTGACTGTGTGCATAGAATTTTCTTGTTTACATTTATGTTTCCGTTGTTTATTTTATATCTACTTTTATTTGTTTAGTGTATGTTTATTTGAAGCCATATATTACATCTACAATGTTAACTGCACATCCTTGCACGTGTTTTTAAAGAACTACCATTTGGAATCAAATTGCAGCTAATTCAATTCTCTGCAACTTCCTCTCTCATGATCTTTCCTATAACCATTAGTTCAGCCGGTATGTGTCTTGGAACATGACCCTACCGATAACTCTCCACTTTTTGGAAAAACTTGCCCATCTTTGACTGGCTATATCTCCGCAACCAATAGACCTAGAGAGCTCGAGTTGGGCTCAAATTATAGCAAATTTTTTTTGCTTTACAAAAGGATGAGAAACGCTTCCTTCCGGTGTTTTTTTCGACAAAACGTACACAAGTGCCCAAATTTCGCAGTTTTTCGAACACCACAGGAGTAGCACAGGGTTTTCAGGGTTGCAAACTTGGGTATAAACTACTCTCAGTGGTCATAACAACATATAAAAAAATCGTAGATACATGCGCGTTTGCGATGTTCGATGCTTTTATTGACCGGTCTATAAAGACATGGGCAAGAATAATTAGCGTGATTAAAACCATTACAGCAATGCATCAAATTCACTGATAATGAAAAGAAGCATTTACATAAAAATTATTATGTTTCAAACCTTGGGTTTCCCCAGTAAAAAGAATATGGCGGTTCAAGGACCAAAGCACATATTGCGAAGTGTAAAGATATCTGCAAGGGATGTGTGGTTGTGTCCATAAAATTTGATAGCTATGGGTGTTTTGTTGAGCACCACAGCCTTCTGCAGTTGTGCATAAGTGTTTTTGTGAACTTCTAGTGTGCTGAGACTGTGGTGCAATGTGTGAGGTACCAGACCAGTGGTGGGCCAGACGATGGGTACAACACGTACTCGGTCCAGCCTCCACTGCTTCTGGAGCTCGAGTGCTAGATCGGTGTATTTACTGATTTTGTCTGCGTGAGTTTTTTCTGCATGTTCTTGCTGATAGGCACTGCAATGTCAATGACATAGGTCTGTTTGATGACATTATCAACAAGTGTGATGTCAGGTGTGTTGTGATGTATGGTTTTGTCTGTGTGAATGGGGCGATCCCAGTGCAGCTTATGTGAGGATGACTGTAATAAGCTTTGTGGTATGCACTTGTAGTACGGGACCGTGTTCTTAATAAGAGATTGGTTGTGTGCTAGCTGTTGATGAACAATCGAGGCAATCTGATTGTTTCGGTGGAGGTAATCTGTTTGGGAGAGAAAGGGACAGCCTGATATTAGGTGGTCGATCGTCTCATGCGCAGTGTGGCATTTCCTGCATCTGTCGTCATTTGTGTTTGCGTCGTGTAGGTTGTGTTTCTTGTAGTTGCGTGAGGGGATGACTTGGTCCTGTATCGCGATCTTGAACCCTTCGGTCTCCCCAAACAGCTCGCCACTTGACAACCATCTGTTCGACGCTTCCATGTCGACATGAAGCTGGCTGAGTTCATGGTGATGTCTGCCATGGAGTTCCTTACAAGCCCGTGATTCACGCTGCTGCTGAGTGTGGGTGTTAGTGGTGGTGTGTGTTGGAGAAGAGTTTTCGAGATCCAGAGTGTGAGGTGTGTGCAAGCCTTGACAATGGCTGAGTAGAGTGAAGAGTGTTGTGCTCTTTGGTGGAAGAGTTCCCTAAATGTGTGTACTTGTTTTTCGTGTAGGGTGGTGCATGTTGTGTTTCGTGAATGTAGTGCGTGTTGTGCGTTGTAGTGCTTCGAGTTCAGTGTTTGTCCATGGAATTATGCCGAACGAATATATTGATGTGGGGACGGCAAAAGTGTTAATAGCTTTAATTTTATTTCTAGCATTGAGTTGTGTTTTGAGGATGTTGTGAACGCGAGCACGATATATTTTCGTGAGTGCGTTTTTGATGTTTGCGTAGTAAATAACGCGCGCTTGCTGGAAGCCCAGGTACTTGTTGGTCTCTCCCTCTTCCATGGATTGGATGGCCAAACCATGGTCCAGTTCAAAACCCTTAATATTCAAAGTCTTCCCGAGTGTTACATGTAGCTTGCGGCATTTATCAATTCCAAATTCAATCCCAATGTCTTTGGTGAACTGTGTGGTGACTTGTAGTACAATAATAAGTTGTGCATTGTTTGTGGCGTAGATTGTAAAATCATCCCTGTAGAGTAAGAGTGTGATTTGATACTGTGTCAGAGTGCCTGAGATAAGCCTATAACCATGTTTTGTGTTGTCTACCATGTGGCGTAATGGATTCAAAGCAAGGCAGAACCAAAGAGGACTCAAGGAGTCTCCCTGGAAAATACCTTTCCTTATGGTAATGGTGACTGTAGTGATGGAGGTGTTGGGGGTGCATAGGTGTAATCTTGTGTTCCAACTCTTCATCGTGGCATCCAAGAATGCCGTGATCTTGGGGTGTACTTTGCAGAGTTGAAGAGTGTGTGAAAGCCAGGAATGGGGTACTGAGTCAAATGCCTTCTTGTAGTCGATGTACGTGATGTGTAAGTTCCTATTCTTCGCTCGCGCCAGCCGCAGGATTACCAGGTCAATAAGGAGTTGCTGCTTACAACCTTGGGAATTCCTGCGACAGCTCTTCTACTGTTCGGGAAGAATGTTATATGTATCGATAAGTGTGTAAATTTTGTCAGCAAGCCATGAGGTTAGGAGTTTGTAAAGTGTGGGGAGGCAAGTGATTGGACGTAGTTTGCAGGGTGCACTGTATCAGTGTTTTTGCTCTGTAGGTAAGTGGCACCCTGTGAGAGGAAAAAAGGCATATGTTCTGGGTGTTGGATTATGTCAGTGCAACAGCTAGCTTCCCTTGCAGGGACGTGAACTTCTTGATCCAGAAGTTCTGAACGCCGTCTGCACCAAGAGCCTTCCAGTTGTGTGCATGTTTTAGTGCAGTCTGTAGTTCTACGAGAGTAATATCATTGAAGGGCATGAAGTGTTAAGCGAGTTGTTGTTCCACTGTGATCTATGACGCTTTGTCATTGTGGGGGATGGGGTTGGACCACAGAGACGACCAATATTCATGTAATGCCTAGCTGGTGGGTGTGTTTGTGTTGGGTGTAGTATGAAAATGTAAGGGATCTGTAGAATTTTTTCTCATTGTATTGGATAGTGTTGTTCTGTTGTTTGCGCTGAGTGCACTGTTTGTATATTTGCAATCTTTTTGTAAGTGCATTCAGTTTTTGTTTTAGTGTGTCGAGATGTTCCTGAACCTGATTATGATGTTTTGAGTGTGAAGGGCGAGTGTTTCTGTGCTTGAATAACTTCCTGACCTGGGCCATAAGTTTCTTTTTTTCTTTCCTCCACAATATTGTGTGAGACTGGCTATGTCTCCTCTAAGGTAGCTGATACGGCCCTCAAGGCGACATCTCCAAGGGGGATGTATTCTTGTGACCGTGCAGTGGTAGGTATGTGGTGTTGGTTGATTCCAAGTGCCCGAATGGTTCTGTGCCGCACAGTAGAGTGTTGTATGTATGTCTTCTAATGTTTGGATATTTTCGAGGTGTTGTGGGATAGTGTGTGTGTTGAGATGATATATGACTGTGGCGAGTTGTTTTGAAGTGTTACTTTGGGGAGTGGAGGTTTGAGTGTAGGGTCTGTGCCTGTATATTGTGCTAGTACGGTATAGAAATTATCATGTGTAGTAAGTCATTAAATTTATTGTTTGGGCATGTTGACTAAGGGGTAGAGATTGCTTCTGTGTTTGCCATAAAGGTAATGTCTTCTGGTGGGGTGGGGTGCGGTGTCCCATGGTTGGATTCAGCTACCTCTTCCCTAATTTGTGTAAGTATGCATGGAGGAATAAGATTGTATACTACTATGGAATGTCGCTGATCCGCTACCCACTGTTAGCTAAGCCCTAACGATGGATAACGTGGGTGAATGCATGGTGTAGTGCCTGTCTGCATCCTGTGAGTTGATTCCTTAACTGAATAACGGTGTAGAAGTCGCGCATAAGATCCTAGTTCATCTGTGATGACCATCGGATGCGCTGGCGTGGTTTCCCAGTCTTGGTGGTCGCCTGGTCTGAAACAGACGAAACACTTCCGACTGTTCGGGCTGAATGGTGTTGCCCGGGCATTGTTGTAGCCATACTGCCACTTTCTCCACCATGGGGTGCCACTTTCTCCACCACCACCTGCTGGAGACTGTAGAATATTTTTCGAACGGATGCCTCTGCCTAACCCTCGAACGCGGGTGACTTTATCCTGCGCCACACCCGATGCAGCGTGATCTATATTAGAACGAGTTCTCATTATGGATGGTTAGTCCCTTTAGCCTACCCTAAAGCGGGGTAGTTCCCGACCCCAACGCGAGGATGTATGGTCCATGGGGCTTATAATTATTATTGTTATTATTATTATTATAATTATTAATACTCTATACAATGTCCAGCCACTTTATTAGGTACACCTCTACAACAACTCTTCAAGCCAGAGGAGGCAGTGTCATGGCGTGGCGATCGTTTTTCTGGCACACGTTGGGTTTGTTGATACCTCTGGAAGCACGTCAGGATGCTAGAGCGTACCTAAGCACCGTAGCTGACCAAATGCAACCGTACATGTTAACAGTTTATCTTCATGGCTTTTTCCAGGCAGACGACTTCTTCAAGCCAGATGACTTTTCCTTGCTGCTTTTGGCCCTCTCAGTCCCCTGATGTCTGCCCGAAATGAAAATTTCTAGGATGATCTGGAACGGGCTATTCCCTCAGACTGTTCACTCCGGGCTGTACACTTCCATTAAATCTTCAGGAACTGCGTTACACACTCATGTTTGCATGCTACACAATACTTCAATAAAGTTTTCAGCATCTTGTGGAATCCTACCCTCGACGAATTCATGCTGTTTTGAGGACCAAAGGAGTCTAGCTACTAAGACCACATTTTCAATCGGGCTGAGATCCGGGGATTGAGCTGGCCACTGCAGCAAGGAAAAGTCATCGTCATCTCAAACCATCCCATAGTTTTGCGAACTTTGTGCACCGTCGCATTATGCTGCTGGAAGTAGCCATCTGCATGAGGATAAACAGTTAACATGTACGGCTTCACTTGGTCAGCTATGAAGTTTAGGTACGCTCTAGCATCCTGATGTGCCTTCAGTGGTATCAACGAACCAACGTGTGCCAGGAAAACATCCCCCACACCATGACACTGCCTCCCACCGGCTTGAAGAGTTGTTGTGAGACACAGCATTTCTCCGCACAGCAGGGGGTGTACCTAATAAAGTGGCCTGACAGTGTATATATGGTGTTTCGGAAATGGTAGAGAAAGTGAAAAGATACGGGTTCCAAAAGGTCATTTTGAATCGA
>JAFIDM010131024.1:0-55599 GCA_023159025.1 Thereuonema tuberculata
CCAAAATAACTTCATTCATTTCGGTCATTTTTCTTTCGCAATGGTATTATTGCTAGATTTGATTGTCAGTTTATTTCGCTTCATTAGAAACTACTTCCTCTAAAGTCCCACTTTAATTGAAATTGCATTTGAAAAAAAAAACGGATATTTAAAGCACCTGTCAAAGATTTGTGCAAAACATGTCGCATACAAATGTATGACAAATATATATATCTGATTTATTAATGGTCGTCAGACTCAACTTATTTCAAGTTGACTTTTTTTTTCTTTTCTTTTCTTATTTTTATAGTAAGGATTTTTGCTTTTGTTTTACGTCATCTGTGTGAAAAGATTTATTAAGTCTACTGAAACCATATGAGCAGTCATCGCTAGTTACCTTGATATAAATTTCTGTTTGGAGTAAACATTGAATTAAACACTCTTAAAAGAAGGATAGGCTAAAAAAGTGAACGAACAACGAACAGAGTAGTTGTTCACTGTATCTATACTTTCCGAATATATTGGAAAAGTTCGTTCAAAAATATTCGTTCGGTTTTTAAGTAAAAATAAAAGACATATATTTCGTTTTCACCAATACTTTTATTGAACAACATCTTCAACGGTTTGTTCCATTACCTTCTGTCATTTCTCAGACAACTTGGTAACTCCATCTTCCCAAATGTTTTTATCTTTTTGAGCAAAAAAAAAATGTTCCAGGTGCCTTTGGTGTCTTCCAGAGGATTGAATTTTTTTCCATTAAGAGAATTATTATAAAGACCAAAATCAATTAAAATCCGAAGGTGCAAAGTCTGGTGAATACAGAGGATGAATCAGCCAAGATGTAACAGTTTTTGTCTGGTCATCAAAGAAGCATGCGGTCTTGCTGGCTTATTGTCTTCCGTCATTAATATTAAATTGGCGACACAAAATTCACCAATTATGGTCAGTTTTTGTTTTAAATACACGCTGATATGACAGCTGTCACAATACAATCTAACAGAATGATGTAGAATGACGTTAAAGACACCTAAGCGCTACTAGAGCCAACGTACGGAAAAAAAAAACCGAACGAACTTTTTTGGCCAACCCAATACTTTTCATATATACGGAGGGTTGATTACAATCTATGGTAACGATTTGGATTCGTGTCTATTTCCCAGAAATTCCCTTTCTCCACCAACGATCATGCTCTATTTGATGGCCATGAGATACTGCTATCGCTCTGCAGCGCAGTTTCCATTGCAGGAGACTACTGCGAAGAACGGGAAGACTTATACGTTGCCACTCCTGCTGACAACATTTCCCGAGTCCATCCAATGAACGAGGACGTCGACTTCCCAAGGCTCGTTTTAATAGTCCAAACGTGCAAAAATCCATGGGCGATGCGTCTGGAGACTTCACTGGTAACTCGGTAAACAGTATAGCCTGGATTCCGGTTTGCTGTTCCATTCGTGTCAGAAAATTTTGGGTCGATTTGGACATATGGCAGGACGCCTTGTCTTGGTGAAGACGGACCTTGGAAACGTCGTTTCCGTAAAGAGCAGGTAGTTCCTGTGTATAAATTGGTGTCAGTACGTGATCCTGATAGTACGCAGAATTCACCTTTACTTTTTGAGCCACCCTCCGTATCTGTAGCTTACCTTGATAGGAATAACCCCCAACGATCATGAATCCCTTCGAAAAAGTTTCACGACATTCTCTGTACCAATTTGGAAACGATTTGGCTCCCACTGGGCCATAGAAAATCGCAGTGGGACAGAAAAACATATGCTTCGTCTAATGTGGCCACATACTTCCATTTATCCCCAGCGAGATGTCGTTCATACAGTTTTCTGCAATTTGTCTTACGTTCTGAAATTGCTCTGGTAAGAGCTTGTGAACCTTGCTTTTATGTCTCTTTTGAAGTCCCAAATCTTTATGGATAATCTTGTTTACGGTACGAAGAGATGTTCCTACCTTCGCACCAATGGTCCTTTGAGTCGCTGGATTGTTCCCTGTCACCATTTTCTTGACTTTCTGAATGACAGTCTTTGTGCGACTTATAGGTGTCCTTGGTTTTGCTTGCTTTTCAGTCCCGGAAATCTGTTCTGTACGGGCCAAACCAACACCAGCCAACACATTATGAACTTCTTTCTTCGAAATGGTGAAACCTCTTTTTCTACATGCCGTAATTATTGCGGAATAACTAAATTTCGCGTCAGAAAGGGCTGTAACGTACCCTTCCCAAAACTGTGACACTTTCGGCCACATTTCTCCGAACAAACTAACCCGCACCCCTCCACACTAATCTTTAAGTACTCACCTGTACGTTTGCATAAATTTTCATACCTACTGTGATTGGTTGCGTCGTCACGCGCCATGAAAATCGTTACCATAGATTGTAAACAACCCTGTGTACTTTTCGAATACCATTCTTTTAATATCTGAAGATCGATTACAGCGCCACCATTAATAGACTGGTTAAGAGAAGAATGAATGACTACAGTAATTTTGTAATTGGTAATGAGTTAATTGAACAGTTTACAAAAATAACCGTCTGATATACAATTGATTGGAACAGTGAATTATAATTTTATTTCAGTTTACAAAGTTCATAGAAGAACCTGCAGAAATAGTTCAAGAATATTTGCGACTAAGTTTAAAATTCTCCCATCTTTGGGCTGGATACAGATACAAGGTATGAATGAATGCTCTTATTTTTAAAGCTTTACGTCAGTATCTTGATACCATGGCGTTGAAGATGCGACCTCGTACAAAAATGGAAATAGGACGGCCTGTTTGACGCTCGCCCATGTTCATGCTACGGGAAAGGAGGTAGACCGTAGGACTGACCTGGAAACGAAATGAGAAGAAAACTCCCCTACATCACTGGGGATCGGCCTTAGACAAGAACCTAACTCATTTGACTTACCCATAATGCTCACAAAGTATTTTTTATTTAATTATTTTATTTATTTGTTTATATAAATAATCCGAATAAGTCTTTCTTTCGTAGAGGAAGATTGTATTCCGTATTCCTTTTAATCTCAGGGGTTTGTCGAGTGGCTTTCTTTAAATCTTTTAAAACCTTGAGCAATTTAATTCTTTATAAATCTTTCTTTGCAGTGAAGAAAATCAAGGCCATGAAGGGTAAAACCTTCTGTTGTTAGGTTCTCCTTCTTGTCGACATATTATCATCGATCCGCGCCACTAGCTCCTCTCCAAATTACTCTTATTGCACAACATCGTTATTTCGATTTCTCCTTTCCCCGTCAATTAGGGGGATCTGAAAAACACCCTCGCACTGCGGAAGCAGAAACGAGGGTCAATTTCGCGAAAGGCTGCGGTGATATTTGGGTTTACGACCCGATCACCTTGCGGAGGCAGCGCTGACCTTTTCAGCTCGCGTGGGTCTTTCAGATGATGATGCTCTGTGCACCTGGCGGTGTGAATTCAGTCCGGCGTGAGTTCAAGACATTAGATCCAAATGAAACTTAGCGGGTAGTGATTACGCTCCTTACATAAGTGTTCCTAGATTTTCGAGAATGTTTCAAGTAAAAAAAATAAGATATTAAAAATCTGTTCTGAGTAATTCACATTTTTTCTAATTAACAACTTGAAAAAATAAAATAAAAGCAAAAAACAATAAATTTTCAACATCGATTTTCTTTTAAAAACGTTCATTATTGTGATCATTATTTGTTGATTTTTAAAACGCTACGAATTATAAAATTATACTAATCCCTTAGAGGACTGAAAAAATTACTTACACTAAAAATTTTACTAAAAATTTTTTCGATCATTTTAAAACAAAAACTTATGAATACGTGGCATTATTATCTAAAAAAGTTCATTGGCCTCTTATCTCTGAGTACAGGGTTCAGTTCTCGTTTACGAAAGATGGACGATCCGCTCTGGGCGGGTTTTCTGAGGTTTCTCCCATTTCCCCTGTACTTCTCATACCATTCTTTCTCTCCGTCTGTCTTCATTTCCGTAGGATAGCACAATAGACCAACGGTCGCGGTTTTCGGCTTCCCTGCCACCCACATTCACTACACACACATATACACGCATCTAAAACGGTACTTAGAAAATTACTTTATCTATCGAAACTTAACTTTTAACTTCCGCATCAACACTAACTTCAAATGTAAAATAAAGGAATCAGAGCAGACCAGAAAATTAAAAAATGAAAAAAATATTTAAAAGCAGTCTAGTTTCGGGAACTATTAACAGAATCCTTTGTCAACGAACACTAACTAATTCTCCAGAACACTTCGATTCAATATTAATGGACCATCATTTTTACAACATTCTTACAACGTTTTGAATTTAGGCTTCAAAATATGCTGTATATGAGAGAATGTAATGTAATTTATTCAAAATCTAATGTATTAGTGGAATAGAAGATGCCTACACAGATAGTAATAAATATATCATAAGTACTACCTTAGTTTTCTTATGATATATTTATCTTAAGTTACAAACGTATTTCTTCAGGCCCAAGAACTATGTTTGTAACGTAAGAAATCGATAGTTCTTAAGATATTTATTTGTTATTATGTGTGTAGACTTTTTCTTTCATCTAACATATATATTATGTAGTCACTATGTACGGTTTTCAAATAACAAATTTTAACACACACGTAAGTCAAACGTGTTTCTTTCCCGTGGCGTAGGGATGATCATCCGACCTCAACTAGTCCACCTGGTCGAGAATCGTTGGGAACCTTTCACCCTACAAGAATAAGATTCTGGGATTCATTTCAAGACTTTTCTTTTCTTCAAAAATCTTTAATACTGTAAGATGCTAGGAAGATGCTAAGATTTGTAAAAGTATTTCATCTAATATGTAATTATCCACAGTAATATATAGTTTGAAATTGATGAATACAGAAATATAATATTAACTATATCCTAACATCAGAGAAAATGATACAAACTTATTACTAAGGCCGCTCGGTTGGCGATGTCGCTAAGACACTGGCCTCTCACCTTCGAGTACCGAAGTTCGGTTCTCATGTGGGTTTCGTTGATGGTGGCGATCCGCGCTGGGCAGGTTTTCCCGGGGTTCTCCCGTTTCCCCTGCATTTCTCACACCAATCTTTCTCAGTCTTTCTCTCCGTCCGTCCTTCTTTCCGTGGGATACCACAAAAGATCTTTCAGGTCGACGTGCTGTCTGTCAAGCCACCCACATTCACAAGTAATCTAATCTATAACTTTAGTAATAGTTTGTTCAATTTAGTTTGTTCAAACACTAGTACCAAAATGTTGAATAATAATATCGCAACGATGTTATTAAATGAAAAGTCATAACGCATTAATTCACTATTGGTAACTATCTTCTTCAAAGAAAGGTAAAAAGCTTAATATTTTCTTAAATAAAACGTAACAGTTTCAATAAAATTACGGACAAACTTTATTTTAACAAATAAAGGCTTAAAAAGAACTGGTATTACGACCTTTTCAATCTATTTGGTGTTAAAAAATATCAAACTATATAAAATATTTCTTTTTCTTTCTTTTTTAATTGGCAGTAGCCAAAAGCCCAAAAAATGCTGAGATGATCGCTGCCTTCTGAGATCATTCTGTCTGAATATTATGGCGGAATATAACCACAGCTTAACTATGAACTTATCCGATTCATTGCTTTTTTGATTAGTAATGTTAGACTAATCGAAACCAGAGAGTGTTCAGTAACCTTAAAAACAATCTTTTCCTTATACATGCCGCGCTTTTGTTATGGACTATTCGGAAAATATATTGAAGATTTTTAATAGTAGGTAGAGTAGAGCTCTCATTAGATTAAGTCGTACTTATGCGTTCATTAACTTATGCCTAGAAAAACAGTTACAACCATTTTTTCGAAACGAACAGCACTTTCGCCTAGTTTACTATATTTTTATTTCATGCTTCATTTAACTTGGTAACCGAAATTTTACTTCAGTTCTTACCCGTCGGTGCCGCTGCTCCATCGCCCACACGGAGATCATAAGCCGACCCCCGAGACGTAGAATGCGGGCAAGTTCCCGCAGTGCTTGTACTCGTCTCTCCGTCGTGGCAAAATGATGAATAACAGCGATGGAGAGCGCAGCATCGAAGGATTCGTCCCGGAACGGCAGGTGCATGTTGTCACAGACGACGAGTTCGTGATGACGTTGACGGGCAATCTCCGCCAACTGACGGCATCGGTCCGACCCCACCTTGAAGACCTCGGGATTAATGTCCAGGTATTTGCCATTGCCGCAACCTAAACGAATACAAATAAATAAATAAATAAATAAATAAATCTGATCTTATAAAACAGCAAATGGAAATTGTAGTATATTTCTACAGACTTTGTAACCAGTTTTAATCTTTTCATAAGTGATTTATAAGAATCAAGAATAAAGAAAAAAAAAATCAAAGAAAAAAAAATTAACTACACCATATACTCTTTATAATAAAGTTTATAATTTACTTCGTATCATTTACAACCTCTTTTTCAAGACAAAAGACCGAAGAAAATATTCAAAATAAAATTTTAGAAAAAAAGTAAAAATGGAATTGTAAATATTTTTCAAAGAAATTTCGATTTCATTTTTTCAAAACAAGAATAATTTTTAATTTCTTTGTCTTACACAACTTCTCAAATTATTTTATATACTTTTTATTTGGCCACATTTTAATTAAGCCGTATTAAATATAATTTCTACAGTTGTCAAATAGCTACCAAGCAAGTTTTAATTAGTTTAAAAAAATAATAGTTACAAAATAGGTTTGCCGTAATCAACGGTTTTAATGCTTAGTAATAAGATTAAGATCAATAACATTAATTAACGTCACGTGATGTATCTAGATAGCACAAACGATCTATCCGATATCGAGGAATCTAATTATAAGAAACATCAAATTTTCTTAGTTTACTGCAACAGAAGCTGACATGTGGTTAAAGGGATGGTGGTAGAACGCAATCATAGTAGAACCTGGAGGAATCTGATTAACGGAATGATTGATTAGTTAATTAACTGTAGAGTGGATAACCAAATAGTTCACCCTCGTATCCTGTCAGACTTTGCTAGACTGAAATTGACATTAATATATAACTTATCTTAAAAAACATCAATTACTCCAATTAATGGATGTTTTTATATCCAGTTGAGCTTCATTTCTAATTACGATCCATTTAAAAAAAGTGAGAACACTAATACTTTTTGAAATCATTACATTTCTAAACATTCAGTTGCATGGGAATCTTAGTTAGTTAGTTTACAATCAGCTTTCAACTAACTAGTCATGACTGTTAATTATCTTCACAGAGAAATATGATAAAATTTTCCAGTAATAATTACAGACGGTATTAACTATTTAACTCAAGATAGTTTTTATAGATATACTGTATATAAAATAAATCAGCTGATCTTTGTCTTTGGAACAGTAATCTAACAAAAATGTTTAGCTTTTTGGTTTTGGATTTATCTTGATCACAGACGGACGGACGGAAGGAACACTTAGGAACGCATGCTGATTTTCTTTGTTATAACCTTTTTTTTCTCCCTGACCAAACTCATGGTTAGATCAAACCTATAATATCCTTGATAACTATCGTTACTTAGCTATTGTTGAAAACAACAATGCCCATAAAAAGTTATAAATTTTTCCTTAAAAAATAAAAAGGAAAAAATATTATAAGTTCAAATATAATATAATAAAACTTATCTTGTAGAAATCGATATTCTGCAAAATGTTTATTCTTTTTATTTTTTTTTCTATCATCAATATCATCGTAGCTCTTCTCCTTCCAGGACTACCATTTATCTAATACACATAAATACAATATCTGAATTTAAATAATATATTGGGATAGAAGATTTTGATCCTTAGCCATGGTAATTACTCTATCCACAATTACTATCGAGCACAGATGTTAAAGCGTAGAATTATCAACGATTGATCTGTCATACAAATGTAGAACAGATTCAAGTTCCAATGATTAACATCTTGGCTGAAATCCGTAGAATTGAAACGCTTTTATTTTCTATCCATTTAAGAAAAGCAGCGCCTCCTTATTGACTTCATCAACTACTTCCCTGCTTTTCACGGAGGGACACAGTCTTATAAAGGAATATTTTTAAAGATCACATTAGAAGTAGATGAATATTTAAAACAAATATTATACATAAAGTGTAGACAAGGATACTGTTTAATACATAACAATTGAGATTATTATTGCTGTATTTTAAACATATACGCTACCAAAAAAGGCTGGGATATCTGTCTAATACCGTGTAAGTCTTCCTCGAGCTTGGATGAAAACAGCGTCATGACATGGCATGGACTGCATGACAGCTCTTTAGTACAGTGGAGACAGTGCACACCATGCAGAGCGTCCCGCAATTCCGAAATGTTCGTTGGTGTTGGCAGTGAAAAGCACTCTTGAAGTGCAACCCTCATGTGTTCATCTTGGCGAAAGTGGAGACCAAGATAAACTCAGAGGAATGCTTCTCCAGCTATTATTGGGTAACTGTGGTCTTGTGGTGCATTGTTCTGTTGAAAGAGGCCGTACCTTTCGGGGTAAATGCAGGACATGAATGGGTGCAAATGATCCGCAAGGATAGTGATTAGCGACTATCGGTCACAGAGGTCTGCAGACGTATGAGGGGTCTAAACGTATGCCAGATGAACACACCTATATCATAACAGAGCCACCGCCCTCTCCCTTCTAGGCATGTGGGATCCAGTGCCGTATGGAGGTTTCGCCACACCTTCCCCAAACGTTGGAACTGCAATTCGTTGGCCTAGGCTACACGTTTCCCGTCATCTAGAGTACAGTGGCGATGTTCCCGAACCCAGGCGAGACGCAGAGCCTTGTGTTGTGTGGTCAGCAATCAGCCTGAGGAACTGTCGACTCCGGATCCCCATAGAACAGAGGGAACGTTACACTGTTCGAAGGCTGATGCTAGTACTGGCACCATCATTGAACTGCAACATTGTTTGAGGCAATGCTACCCTTGGACCTGATGTTATGATGCGTGCCAGACGCCGCTGTCCACGTTCAATTTTCGGTCATACCGGTCTCGCCTGCTGCATGGTTTCCTTGATTTCGTGTAGTTCAGGTACACTCTCGAAATTGTCGAACGTGTGAATTCGAACTTCGAGGAAATTTCCGAGATGGAGTTACCCATCTCCCAAATCATCAATCTTTCGAAGTCGCTTAAATTCTCATAAGCTGCCATTGGATCTCCGAATGCTACTACTTGAGATTACTGTATGATATATATATATATACACACGTCAAATTTGCAGACGATTCCATTAACCTCAAGGGTGTGGTGGCATGATTAGTCGGAGCGTATTCAGCAAAAAAATAAATGTGCACCATATTATTATTGATTGAAATATTCACAACATTCGAGTTCTTCTTAAGAAGTTTAAGCTGCAATCGACATTGTGATGTCAGGTCATCTGTTGCGAAACTATTATAATAAGTGAATTGTATAAACATTTCAAAATTACTAATTTTATAAACATCAATAGTAAAAAATTGCAATTACGAAATAAAAAAAGATGAAAAACTTCAACTGAGGAAGACAGAAGCACAATTGTGGCATCTTTAAGCTTTTGAAGAGTTTTAAAGTGGAAGGAACAACTCCTTAGGAGTCCAACAGAACGGGTTTAATTTAAAATGTGCTTCAATACAATAATACAAGTAGTAAAAGACGACGTTTATACAGACGGATAGGCAAGTCTTATTGCACTGCAAAAAACCAGAAAACACCCAAGACTAATGAGAATTACGGAAAAAGAAAACACAATTTCAAGCCGCTTCACTTGAGAAGGAAGCCAAAACGAATTTTAAACAGCGAAAAAAAAATATCCTAATAGAATGCTTCATTTATTTATTTTTCTTTAAGTCCCTGCATCAAAATTAACAGGAATCTCACATTAGACAGCCTAAATTACGATTAACTTAATATCCTAGAATAAATAGTTACTTGTATCGCCAACACTGCAGAGGTTTACAACGCGGAATTGCTTTAGTTCTGGTTTTGATAAGGAATGTTTATTTAGGACAAGTATCCGTAGAAAATCTACGGTTGGAAATACAGTTTTCCTTATCATAATTAATTCAGTTTAAATAAGATGCTTTAATCATATTTCAATTTAAAAAAAATACTTAATTACAGCGATTACTTCGATTCCAATGGATTCAGCCACTTTCTAGTTGTAAAGTGACGCAATAACAGGGATCCAGGATGCGTCAATTTTTTTTTTATGAATTATTTGATTAAAATTACTTTTAACAAAAATTAGCATGCTCTTGCACACCTACGCATCAGGACCTTTAATTTGATACCACATGTACCCCTATTTTTTCTGAAGGGTTTTGAAGTTTAAAAGTTTCCGAGATTTTAACATTCGCTCTGTTTAGAAGTCGTGGGGCAATATGGGATCGCTACTGAGATTCCTACCTTATTTTAAATAATACTTTTCTTTCAAAATCTCTTTACGGTATTAAATTAATTAAAGCCTATAAAAAAGATTATGAGAAGAAAAAAAAGGTTTAACACATTAAAAATACAAAACCATGATCGGTTTCGCCTCTTGTTCAAGACATTGATGAGTGAGCTAAAAAAAAATAATCTCTTTACGATGTTCTGGAAAATATGGCTGCGTTTCATTTTTTTTTCTTCATTACCTGTAAAACATTAAATAAATGCAGCAAATCGTTTTTCTTAAATATGATCAGTGTAACAGTTTCACTCTACAATATTCTAATTCGTGTAATTCGTTAGAAGCTCCGGAATTGCTAAGTGAAAGCTAATCGACAAAAATGGTTTACTCCTTTGCGGCGACCTGATGTGTGCAAGTAGTCATTAGAAATCGAGTATTGGAATAACATCAATCGTGTTTTCACTAGAACGAAATCTTTACCAAAGGGAAGATATTTCTTTTACAGCAGAATAGTTGTCTTCAGAGCTGTTCTTGATGTCAGACGCTGCTACTGCATTCATCACCTCTCTCTCCACCGATAAATTCAGTTGCAAAAAAAGAACAGAAAGAGATCAAAACTCGGTGTGTAAATGTTTTTCGACTAGATATGAAAATCATCAGAATTCCATCGCCATTGAATACCCTGCTGTTTCCACAGAAAATAAGAAGGACACATTCTGGGGCCAATATACAGAGCAGTATTCGCACGGACGGACAAATCTGACTGTCTTTACTGTTTCGTTTGGTTAAGTAGTCTGTGAAGATGCCTTTACGACGCACCTGTCGGCAATAGCAGCAACTGAGTGAGTTTGAGAGAGGTCGCATCATAAGCTTAAGGGGCTGTCCATAAACTACTGTCATGGGTGGAAGTTGTGCTTAGCGTGTGACAGGGGAAGGGGAAGGGGATCGGATAATATGTGACGTCCCATTACATTTCACATAAGCGCATTTTTTGAAATAAAAAATATTTCTACTAAGAAATTCATTAAAACACCCGCTACTACCAAATGGATTTCTACCACTGCCAATGAAAATTGAGCAAACTAATCAATTGCTACAACTAATTGTAGCACCATTTGATTGTGATGGAATATATTATCTCGATTTATTGGGCTGTCTCTCATTACGTTTCCAGCCAGGAAGTCAAAGATTTCCTTCAGAAGTCATATGATTGCTTTTTTTCCATCTGTACACAATAAATTGATTGACAAGAGTTTGCAAAAAATGTAGCTAAAAATATAGCATACTACAAAAATGTAGCAAAAAATGTAGCATACTACAAATAAGACTATGTTAAAACATTCAAAACAATAACACCTTAAAGAAAAATATCAAATTGTGGAATTAATTAGAAATAAAATTGTTTTATTTCGCCGCAACGATGTATTTTGAAATTACTTGTTGCAGTTTGAAAATTGAAATAAACTAAAATTAGAAATCCAAGATTAAATAAATAGATAAAAATTCTTTTCCTTGAAAAATATATTTTAAAAAAATTAATTACAAAGCCAACGCACTTACAAAATTAATAAAATACAAGATATAATAAAAGCATTAAAGCTTACAATTGATGATAATTTCGATAGCGTATAAGCTATCATCTTCGGATCAAACAAGAAACAAAATACAAAATAATTTTCCAGTCTTTATATGTGTGAGAGAGCTTCATTAAGTATTCAGGCGAGGTTAACTGCTTGCTTGCGTCAAGGGATGTGTGGAGTCGGAAATCAACCATTCTATTGTCCATAAATATATTCTAGGCACAATCTTGACGTTCGAATGACGCTGATACAAAACAGTCTTAACTTCATAAATAATCACTTCTTAAAATATTAATGTTCTTAAAATGAGTCAACAAATGATTCTAACATTAAGTTTAAACAGTTCTTTATATTTTCTTATATTTTCATTAAATCTTCTTCACTTCTCTGGAACTGTTTTCGGAAACAAATATGGTTATATTTTTTACCTTCAAATGTTTTGTTTTTTTACGCCTGAAGGTGAATACTTCGATAATTCAGAAGAGGATTTACTAAATGTGATCGTTATGATGCCACTGCTCTGTAATAAGTCCTTTTGCAATCAAAATGTCATCATTTCCTGATCTATACATACTCATCTCCAGAGGTGCGATGTCTATTGCGATAGAACACTTGACTTCGGGATGGGTCATATTTTTGCAACAGAGTATATGTTATCTGTGGCTATTCGGAATAAAATATACTCCTAATACGGAATGATAATTCAAAAATCCTGGAATGACTTTTAATGCAGGAATGACTTTTCGTTTAATAAGTTCATTTTTCGGAATATGTGTAAAATCTTCTGTCCGTTTTCTGTTTAGATATTAAAAGCTGTTCATCGATAAATCCTAATTGACATTAACTTAAGGAGACAATGGTGCCAGGTATTGATTACTGTTAAACCCGGAAAGCTATTATCGTTACGGATTTCTCATTTTAAGCTCGCGTATTATAAGGGCAATATCAAATAAACAAATTTTAAAATCGTAAAGTTAGTAACGTACATCATTTCTAAACTATTCTTCTAAAATCAGGCGTAAATTATTAACCTTTTATGCAGTTTCTCAAGCTAAAAACAAAGGCTCTCTTAAAGATCATGAAAGTGATTGTAATGAGTTACATATTAATCAGAAATTTATCTGTTATAAAGTGTATATTTCTATATTGTTATAAATACGCGTTATCTTTCGTTGAAAATGTCCTGTAGCATAGGATCAAACATCGTCTATCGTGTTATTTAAATTACAATTTTTAAATTATTTTATTCTAGTGTGTTGGTGTTTTTAGTGACTTAAAAAATCCGTTTAAATCATAAATGTTTTAATCCTACGAGCACAAGGAAAACTTTTTAATATGAATTTATTATTTCCTTGTGGATTTCTCATAAAAGTTCCTCGATCACATTTTTATTCGTCCCTCTTTTCAAAATTAGCTTTCAACGAAACCATTTATTATTGTTTTGTTTCTTTCACTTTTATTTCCCTTCACTTAAATTCATGATTGCTCCTTAATTTTGACCCTCCCCAAAATGAATTAAAGCTATTCAATTATTATTATTATTATTATTATTATTATTATTATTATTATTATTATTATTATTGAATAACTGATTTTTTTCAAAATAAAAAAAAAAGCAGAGGTAATTTCTCAATGATTTTTATTATTATAAACTGTATAGATTTTCTTTGTAAATCAAAATTCCAACAGGCAGATGTCTTTGTCTTCCACCAACAGGTCTGATATCTTAATGAAGTTTCTTAATGCTCTGCTTTGATGAAGGTTTCTTTTTCCCTGATGTTTTCTGAGGTTGGGTTTCCTTGGATAATTATTCTCTATTTGTCTGACTACATATCGGCCTTAATGTAGGCGAAAGAGCATTAATCTCTCGCTCTCCCCATTTTGGACAGTTTAATTCGCGACGGGAAAAATTCTTAAATTCAATTACCATCGGGGCTCCTGCGTTGGCCACACACTAATTGGAATTAATTATTCTCTCCTGACAGGAGAAGCGTCTGCTTCAATGATATATCCTTCATTGGATCGATGCAATTCACTTCATTTGCCTTTGACTGACGATAGGAAAAAGGGGAAATCCTGCTCCAAGCTATCAGAGCACTTATCAGGTGACGCCAGCATCAAATAAAATAAACAATGTTCAGAATGCCGCCTACATTCCTTTTTAGCTCACTTTCCAAAGAAAGGAAGGCTCTTATGAACCTTATCGGTGTGTAAGCATGTACGTAGTTCTACTCTTGAATTATCTCCATTTGTGATTGAACTTTCTGGAAAGATTACTTGGAGTACTCAATATTTGTATTTTTTTTTTATTTACATCTTAATATTTAACAGTACGGCGAGATGAAATTGTGATTCACATGGTAAGTACATGATTGAACAATAAAGACAATTATTGGCTTATTTCTAAAAAAACCTCTGAATTTCTTGTTACACTAACATGAATTTTCTTATAATATTAACATGCTAATTTACTGGTCTAATTTTGCACTTTACTCTAAATTTATGAATGTAAAATTAAACATAAGTTAAAATAGGCGATATTTTTCTTTCAAATAGAAATAACGATAGAATTACAATGTATTTAAATAATATTAATGCAATATGCAGAAAATGCAGTCATAATTAATCTAATCGTTAAATAATTAAATTATGTAAGAAGAGTAAACTACATCATTATAAAATATTTTTTGAGGGTGGGGGGGAGGTTATAATGAATATGATAATTTTAAAACATGATTTTTCATTTGTCATTGTACAATATTGAAATCATCCAAGAAATTAATTTATATATATATTATTGTTATTATTAATTACATATACATTAGATATATAAACTTTTAAGTCAAACATTTCGATTGACATATTACGATCGATAGTCTACGACTGAAGTTCGCGTCTACTTAAATTATGACAAAACTGTTACAGATGTGTATTACGATTTCAACTTTGAGCATCAGAAAATAGTCAATTCTCATTTTAAATAAATGCTGTCATATTACTAATAACTTTAGAGTGTGGATTGGACGTAAAAAACATATTATTAAGATGTAAAAAAGATATTCTTATATCTTACATTTTAAAAAAAAGTCTAAGTTAAGTATTACTTTCTAACGCACATTAGCAAATTGCGCCCCTGTAATTCCAGCAATGTCAATATGGTAACTATACACGAACTATATAATTAGTTGAAATCTTTTAATTGTAAACATATTTACGACTTTCCTTTATCACTAACTATATTCAAGTTTTAACTATCTCAAATAAAACATGGTTGAGACCAAGTGGTTTAATAAGTGACATCCCAGGACTGCTGTTTCTCGGCCTTTGGCGTTCATCAGCTGGGAGTAGTCTCCAATAAACAACGAGGCCTCAATGTTGAGATCAAGAGGAGTAATCATCAGAAAGAATGTGGCATCTCCAGAAATTATAAAAGGAACAACAAATACGTAGTAAATAGTAAAAGTACATAGTAATTGAGCAATCCATGTGTCAGCATTCCGCCAGCCACAAATGAATTTTCTCTGCGCATTAAAAAGAACAAAAAAGCGCCTAAAATATAGACGATACATAAATAAACAATGGCTGAGTCCAAGTGTTTCCTGAGTGATATCATAAATTCATTTCTATCTGATTTTGTATTTTACTCAGTAAATAGATAAGAAAAAATAATTCCGCGAGAACCTAAATATGCGATGGGTTAAAACATTGCATCTGAAGATCGACCCAACTTGAAATTTGTCAAATTAAGCAGGGAAAAGACAAATAGTGAGGGTAACATTCACTCTTTGTATGTTTTCCAACATCACAGTTTATATTGAGAGTAAAAGATTGGAGGCTTTTCGTTAGGCATATAATTAGACATATAATCTATTAATAAATCATAGTTTTATTACTTAAAAAAAATAATTATTAATTGAAAAAAAAAGCGGACAGAGATTTGAACCTTAGGGAAATCCATTATTTGGAAAGCTTCCAAATCATTAAAAAAAGCGATTGATAAAAAGATTTTTTTAATTATTTATTATTAATAAATAAATAAAATATTTATAAATTAATTAGTAAACATCTGTAATTAATGTATTTTTATTTAGGTTATCTGTTTTAGATAGGTTATGTATATTTATTTAGGTTAATTATTATAGAAGTTTTAGAAAATATAATTGAAATGCTTCTAAGATATATAAATAATTTATTAAATAACAAATTAACAAACTCCTTCAAGACTACAACATTATGGCAATATTTCGTCTCGTTTCCAAGACTTCTTCACAGCCTATTTTAAGAGTTTAAGAAGCAGGGAAGTCTCCTCTTAAAATAGGCTGGGAAGAAGTCTTGGAAACGAGACGAAATATTGCCATAACTAGCAGCAAAGCCTGTCGGACACCAGGCGTAAAACAATCTGAAAAATCATTTTATTATCAACTATCAAATATAAAGTAAATGTAATCTAAATACTGTGCTAACTTGTGAACGAAGCTTCTACGGCAAAAATGGTTTTGAGTTTCGAAATCAGCGTAAACAACTGAGTAAGTATTCCAAATTTCATTAAAATGGATGCAGTGGTAACAAAATTATTTGGTTTTGAACGTATGTTTTGTTAGAATTTCAGTTGTCGAGGTCAGTTCCCAAGAATAAAATTTCATAGAAACAACATGGAATGACACAACGAACTAATACTTTCATCCAATTTGAGTACTTTTGATTCAATGGCACCATTAAGAAACGTTGGATCTATCTTAATAGCTTAATTATATAATTATATCGAGTTACAGACAGACAGACACACATACGAACTTAGCCAATTTATATATATATATATGATTCTATTGATGATTTGATTTGAAATTTTTTTTTTAATGTTTATCAGACCTATTTAGGTGAACTTCTGTACACTTCTAATATAGATTCTGAGAGTTTAATCTAAAGGATTATTTTTCACCCAAAAAGGAAAACGAAATACCAAACATATCTAAAGTTTAATTTATCTATAGAATAATTATTATTTTTGACTCATAACGCCGAAAGGCATTTAAAACTCACCTTTGTATAATCTAAATGCTGCGCTAACTTGTGAACGAAGCTTCGAAGGCAAAAATGGTTTTGAGTTTCAAAATCAGCGTAAAAAACTGAGTAAGTATGCCAAATTTCATTAAAATCGGTGAAATGGTAACAAAATTATTTGGTTTTGAACGTATGTTTGTTAGAATTTCAGTTAAAATTTCATGGAAACAACATGTAATGACAAAATGAACTAATATTTCATCCAATTTGAGTACCCTTGATTCAATGGTACCACTGATAACCTTGGATCTATCTTAATAGCTTAATTATATCGAGTTACAGACAGACGGATAGAGAGACAGAGAGACAGACGAAATTAGCAAATTATATAAGTTGATGTTGTAGTCTTGAAGGAGTTTTTTAATTTGTTATTTAATAATTGAAATGCCTTTTGTCCTATGGATTGTTCAAGATAATATGGGAATCATCAAGATAAAAAATTTATTTAGATAAATAACAGGTAACTTTTATGCAAATGAAGTGTTCAATGATTTTATTTAAACTGGGTGAACTGAAGTAAATATTTAGTTTTTAAAATTTCAAATCACATCTCTTTTTTTAAACATTATCTTTTGAACTGATATGATATTTTTCAAGAAGTTTCTTAATCAATAATGTAAAAGTTAGGACATTTTATCTTAACTTTTTGAAATTAGCAAAGCGAATCCTCAGCTGCAGTCTTATTCTAATTGTGAAATAATCATACATTTCCTTTTAGCCTCAAATTGCATTATTGCATTATTTCCTCCACTAAAATTACAATGAAACAAAAAAACAAAACAAAGAAAGCAACTAATTAGAATCGACGAATATTAATTTGTTTATTCTTTTAAAACTGATAATTTTAATTTTACTTGATTAAAACAAATAATAATTATGAAATTCAAAAGAGAACTTTGCAGTTATAAGTAAATGAAACAATTGCAAGTGAAATAATTGATTGGATTTCATTGGCTGAGTTTTGCAATTAAGCTCAGAGACAGAAGTTAATTACTTTGTAGAAGATATTGACATTGACAAGCATAATTACGCTGTGAAATCGATGGGAAGGTTGTTTTCACTTGAAAGCGGGGTTTCTATTGAGTTTTTTTTTTTTTTTTTAAATAGACCGTAGCTATTTACGGTCTCTTTGATTAAGAAAATGTATAATTTTGAAATCGAAGCATTTAAATCAAAAAGAGTTTAAAGAAATAATGTTTAAGCTTTGATTCAATACAATGTAGCAGTCAGTGCATTATCAACATTCGACGACTGAGTGTTTTCCACAAATCATTTCTTTTTTATTATTATTAATTTATCTGTTTTTTTATTATTATTTTACTTTCCTGAGATTATGTTATTTACTTTTATAATTTACAGTTTGTTTGTTTTTTAAATTAAAAAAAACAACAACTTTAATTATGTTTATTTCGTCCACCTAATTCATTAACTACAGTATTAAAAAACATACTTTATTTTCTTTATGGGGGATTCAATATTGTATCGTATTTCAGAGACTTCTTACACCTTAAATTACAAAACAATGATATTAATAAAATTTCGTTTTCATTTGACAATTGGATTCCAACGTTTTCAAATCAAACCGTTTGCAGGATAATTTTGCCTTTTTTAATTTATTACACAGATAACAAACATAAAGCCTAAATCAACATTATTTTGGAAAGCTCCACCGATTTCCACCGTCGTCTGGAAGCAACATGATGCAATTAATGTATGACATTCATCGAAATCCTGCCCAAAATGTGTATGGTCTCGTAGAAGTTTAAGGGATTCTTATGTAATTCAGTATATCTGTACAATAATATTCTTACAAATCCAGAATTGGATGACAGCCAGAACAACAACTGAATTGTTAGTCACTCTGGAGACTTTTATATCAATCCAGCAACAGGAACTTACACAATATTCTGAAACTTTCGAAAACAAGAAGGAATGACAGAAACAATTGGTAAGATTAAATTATCAAAAGATTCATCTCCGCTTGTCTTTGATTGAACAAAAGACCTTTGCATGATAGGGGAGCATCTTTCCTGAACCTCCACCCGCCAATATTAAGAAACATACAGATTTAATAAATATAATTTGTGACAATGTACTGGGGCCTTTACGGAAGTCATGGAAGACAATTACTTTGAGGGGTGTTAGCAATGCGTATTGAGCATTCCTGTGTTTCTGTTTCTTCCTTGGCATTGCTTTATTAAAAGATGATTTGCAAATACAGTAAACTCCCGGTTATCCGCGGACCTCTTCTGGTTCCATTTTTTTTACTGTACAATAAATTACGGAATTAAAAAAAAAAAAATTAAATCTAGAATAAGGTAAACAATAAAAAAGGCTAACAAATTAAGTGAAGACAATTGTAGACTGAAAACAAAAACCGTGCTAAGTGCCAAAATCTAAGTTCTGAGAAAAACAGGAAAAACCTTTGTGAAAACTAATATTGACTACAGTGAAAGTCTAACAATTGGCTAAAGTTTGAACTATTTGCAGACTGAATATCATATAGCCCGGTTTTTACTGGCATAGGCACATAGCTCATATTTTAGCAATAAAATGGAAATCGATTGTTGTGGCACTTAGCCCAGTTTTTATTTTCAATCTACAATTATAGACAAACAATTTAAGAACGATTTGTGGGCGGTGCTTAGGCCGGCAGGTTACACTAAAGCCTTCCCGTAATAATAAAATTTAAAAATAAATAAATAAATAATTTAAAATAAAATAATTGTTTATAATGTATGTACTGTAACTATGTATTGCCATTATAATGTAAATAACACATGTTAAAAGCATTTTTGTGTTGATTTTCGTCATTTTTCGTCCTGTTTCGGATTATCCGCGGAATTCGCTTATCCGTGGTTGCCGAGCCACGCAATTCTGCGGATAATCGGGAGTTTACTGTACGTATTTTCCATTTGCTTCTATGACCTTCCTTCACTGACCCAGACCATGTTAGTGGTGCCAATCAGAAGCACATCCAACAAGCTTTCAATCGTGTATTCTGGAATTGCAATGGTTTGGCAGATAAAAAGTAACTGCCATGACTTCCATAACGCCCCACGTATAAACACATAAATTCATCAAGTTCTTATAAAGACAAACGCGCTTCACAGATGAAAAGAAGAAGAAACAATCTTTATTTTCCAACACAAATACTTAATTTTTAAGGTGAGAAGAATATCTTCTTTTCTTAACAATATTTGATATCTAACAATATTTGATATCTAACAAGTGAAACTTCTTTACTTTCTTCAGTGGATGATATTTGTTTTATTCCTAAATAATCCTATCCATCCAGTACACATGATTTTTTTCCGACAGAAGCGACAATAGGCACTGTAGGATGTTCGAAATAAGTTGAAATGACTTAGTTGTTACAAAGTTACACTTACAGTGACAGAGTTAGTTGCTGATACGGAAAATTCCTTAAACATGGTGTTTCACAATTAAAAATAAAATTTCAATTTCCATGCAAAATGTGTGTGAGTGTGGCTGCATATTGTGTGGTATTGACTCAGCAATTGTTCTTTGGAGATTTGAAGGGAACAGTGCAGAAACGACAGTAGAAATACCAATCAGTCACCTTCTGGTACACAGCACCCATTGGTCAGCCATTGTTTGTTCCCAAACTCGTAGTTAAATCTGCTATCAAAAAGAGAGAATAGTTTTAAGATAAAAAAGAGATAAAAAAGATATATAAACGTATGTAGGTGTTCCATTTCATCATTCTGACAGTCATTATCTAATTTTAAATGTTTAAAATTTACGGTAATTCTATTTTTAATTAAGATTATTACTTAGATAACAAGGTTCAGCAAGTAGCAAATAGTACAATACTGCAGTTCCTGTTACTACAGTTCCTGTTACTAAAGTTCCTGTTTTTTATTCACAATGGTTTTAAAAGAGTTTTTGTGATATGTGCGATTCGTTGAAGAGTTAGTTAAAACAGCTGGTGGTTCGACGACGTATATTATTGAAGCAACATACTGTAGTTTCAATTATTGATAGAACCTAACTTTACAGCTGCTCCAAACAAACCACATTTCAATATGGCTGTTACATGAGACATATTGAAAGCAGGGAATATATTCTCAATATATAGATAATCAGCATAAAAACAAAAACAAAAAACATGATGTTAGTGTCACTTCTTCCTACCAAGAAAACGACGGAGCCAAGTTTCTCATGTTTCAATAAAAATGTAGATTTTATTCCTTTTTCACTCAATTATGACACAGATGTAGGGCTTTAGACGTTTCGAATTTTGTTTAGAATAACATCGAATATTGATTTGCAAAGTCTGATTTGAAAAATCATGACAAAGTAGATGGTGAAAGTGGAATATTATAATTGATGAATGTTAAAACAGGCACAGTAGTTATTTAAACAATAGTTACTACGATAACAGCAAACCTATCTGAACTTAATCATCTAATTATCTGAAGTATATTTTAAAGTATGATTCTAATGTAAAAAGTATAGATTTCAAACAAGTAAATATAAAAACTATACATAAATTATATAGTACAAATATAGTTTAATTACACAATCTAAGCTACAAATTGTATCTTAATCTAAAACATCTGGTTGGGATTTAATTTTTTTTTAATCCAGATTTTCCAGTAGTTTATGGCGTCATTCTGTTTAACACAGATACGTTATTAAATGTTTACATTTTCCTTTGAGCTAATGAAGGAACTACTCGGCAACGCTGAAAAACAGAATACAGAAAATCAGATTCCCAGCGAAAAGGATTGTGATTATTTGCATCCTCTACTGCAATGTGAATCTTTTATTGTTGAAGAAATTTAAACATTTTTACTGAATTTCCGTCTCTAAAAAACTCTTGGTTCTTTAACTATCCAATTAGAAACCACATTTCACCAAGTCTGGAACTGCGTAGTGTTAAATAATACTAATAAAAAAAAATGAAATTTCAACGAAAGACCCTCTTGAGGAACTGAACGAAAATTCCGGGTAAAAAAGGCAAGTCTAGTATGAAGATTAACAAAAGAAGATTAGACTCACTTAGCACCTTAATCCTTTGAGGCCGCAATAAGAGGTCTAGCTCTATCCCTCTCTTTCTCTTTCGCTCTCTGAATAAAGGTCTCAGAGATACCTGAAAGAAACCGGAAATTAAAACACTCCCACAAGGAAACAGAACCATTGAGAAAGAAAATTAAACTTTCCTTTTTTTCTGTTTAACTTTTTCACTACTTTTTTTCCTTCTTTTCTTACGAAGAAAAGGAGAGGAAAAAAAAAGAGAGAAGAAAATGAGATAAAGAATGAAGATAGTGATTGGAATAAAAGAACCCCTTATTGGCTTCATTTCTACTGAGTTGATAATAATAAACTCGAAAACGAAATAATGAGAATTAAACGAGTTTAATTTTTCATTCAATATAGGGAAATGAAACTGATACCGACTCGAATTTTTATTTAGCAATTTGCTTCTAAGAGATAAAATACTTCAAAGTGTTCGAAGCTGATCTCTGTAATTTAGAGACACACACTTCTACATGTTGGTTTTATATAACATAGAATGAAGTCATTTTCTTTAGATAAGATCAGTTTTTTATTAATGTTTTTAATAAAGTTCCGTTACGTTTTGTTTTGTTTTTTTACTTAATTTTCAGCAAATTTTTACCGTTGTACAGATATTAACTTTAGTTACACTCATGAACGATCTTTGGTCACATTAACAGAAAGAACCAAACTGCATCAAAATTGGTTGATTTTATTTTATTTACAGATTGGACGTAGTCGGCTTATGATGCTTTGGGATGTTCCAAATGCTATCACCACTGTCGTCTGTGTCTGTTCAGCTTCCAGACGTCCTATTACTCTCCAAGCTGTTTGTTCGGACAAATCGAGTTGCAGAGACATTGTCCAGTGATGTTGCACTTGTAACTAGCAATTTTTTGCTGAACGACAATCATCCATTGATTCCAGTATTGTTTCCTATATTACACTGCATTGTCGTCCCCGTGATTTCTCTGCTAATTTGCATATTCTGGATAAGAATATAGCAAAGCAGATATTCTGAAGTTTTTGAAAACTATGTTAGTGCCCGAAACTAATGTACTTGCTTAGATAAAGGAAATAGCCGGATAACAATCACACAGTAGGAAATTGATGTTAAATATATCTGAATTCGTATGAGAGAAATATGTGTGGTTCTTTATGATTCTTGTGCAAGACCGTAATGTTTCATCAATGAAGAGAAAAATCAAGTATTTAAGTTCTACGCCAAATTAAAAACAGCAACAAACAAAACGGAAATTGCATATAAAAAAAACAACAAAAGACTGTAAAACCAAAACTAAAAGTACTCTAAGAATTTTACTGGTTTATTGATTCCGAAGATAAAGAAATGAAATTAAAGAAAGAGAAAAATTCACCCAAGAACTGAAGAAACAGAATCAATGATGAACGAACAAAGCAAAGAAAATCGAAATCAATACCAGCCTCAAGAATAAAAACAAATATTTAATCTTATGGGTAAAGATAACAGAGACAGGTCGAGAACTTTTCAAACATTAAGATGTAATACAGAGCATATTAAGATATTAGGACAAGCAGTATTAAGAAATAATCACTTATAAGAAATCAAGACAAGAAAGAAGATAGCAGAGGAACCAATATAGTGGCTAGAAAAACATGGCCCACAATTGTCATGAATGTTGGACTTAATAGAAACTTCCAGAATGAAAAGAAGGATATTTATTGATGATGAAATGATGAAACAATTATCTATTTCGCAATAAGCATTTTTACAAAACCTCCAGATTAAATTGTTGAAACAAGAAAACCCGAAGTAATTACAAGAAAATGCAAAGATATAACACACAGTTCACAGACGGTCTCCTTTATTCTAATATATTTAGTTAGGAACGAAATTCCAATATTATAATCTTTCTATTGTATAATGTATCTTATAGATTTCACTGCTGTTGACTTATACGACAAAACTGAATTCGAGCCCATTTTATTATTTGTAGCAAAAATAATGCGTTCTGTATCACTTCATCTTCAAAAACATCTTCCGCTGTCCACATTTACTTACTATCAATATTTACAACAATCATTTTTAATTAGGGGACATACACTGGTAAAAATCATACAAAAATAAATTAAAAGATTTCTCTTTTGAAGAAAAGCAATTATATATTATGTACAAAATCGTTTTACTTGTTTTAAGCTTTGTATCGTAATATTATATAGTAAATTTTCATTTATGATTTAAGTTATCTTATATTTGCAGTTAATAATAATAATAATAACATTCTATCTATTAAAGTTAATATATTTGAGAAAATTTCAATTAAGAAAAAAGCAAGTCTACAAATTTGGAAGGAATTAATATCAAGTATAACAGATACTGTCTGATAATTATGTTTTTTTTGTGTCAAACTTTTTCTTATTAGTTATGTGACTTAAATTTCGATCAGAAGAGAGTTTATAGCAACCCGCTGGCAAATGACTGGAATATATTTTAATTATTTTGACACTTAACAATGTAGGCGGAAATGGAAATTCTTCAGTTGCCTCGCAGTGAAGAATATACAACAAATGACATTTTCGTAAACGCTTTCCTTTGATGTATTTTAATTAATTTAGAATTCTTAGGTATTAATTGTTTAACTTTTATTTAATATAAATTATGTATTCCTTTTAATAGTCTTTAATCATCTGCTGAAAGGACAAAGTGGCTTAAAGTTGTTTTACTAGTTTAAAAATATTTCAACAGATGATCAAAAAGAGTAATTGCCCAGAAGAAAAAATTAAATATTAAATTTGTATTAATACGAGATAAATTGTTTGTTATACAATTCAAAAAGAACAATAAAATTGTTGAATATCTATTGTATGTAGATATTTAACAAATCGTACTTATTATTAGAGCTAGCAACAACATTAGTCCGTAGCCTCGTAAGAGGGCGAGCAATAGAGGGGAAAACATGAAAAGAAAAAAGCATACAAAAATATACACAACTATAAATCAGTTCTGCGCAAACTTTTCATGATAAACTTCAGTTTTTCTGAAATGATTTCCTGTTACACTTTACCTAATTATCAGATATGTAATTGGATGGTGTTATGCGTCATTTTACCAAGCGCCAAAATAGATTTTTTTTTAGATTATTGCTCCATCTACTAGCGAAAGGTGTAAACTCTTTATAAAAGATTGTTCCTGCTTCCTATCTCAACATAATTCTGCGGAAAATTAATTTTGAATAAACGCAATCGACTAATCGTAACGAATAAGATTTGCATCACGTGACTGTTTATGCGAATATCTCAAAATCGAATTTTGACGCTTGGTCAAAATGATGCATAACACCATCCAACTGTTCTCTCGAATCCTTCCGAGACTGTCCCCTGCCACAGTTACTATTCTCCTCATCAATATAAAATTGAAGAGCTTGGTATCTATATAACACAATTGAAGAGCTTGGTATCTTTAAACAAATTCTAAATTTACGCATACTAGAGCACAAATCATTTCCCACCATCACTTTCTTTTCTATTTCCTCATCAGTAGAATTTCCTCTGCATCAATGAATATATAAACTCATTTATCTTTTGTAAATTTATTCATTTTTATTTATTTATTTATTTTTCCGCACCTTTGATATGGTGAAATGGGATAAACTGATGAAAGTACTAAAGAAGATAGGTGTGGATTGGCGAGATCGTAGACTGATTGCGGAACTTTATATGAATCAAAAGGCAATAATTGAGTCAAAAGGAGGAAGCAAAAAGGAATGTATAATTGGAAGAGGAGTGCGACAGGGTTGCTGCTTATCCCCTGTGCTATTCAATATCTTTTCGGAAGAAATGATAAACGAAGCTTTTGATTGTGAAGGGGATACGGGAATCAGTATTGGAGGAAGAAGAATAAAAAGCGTTAGATTCGCGGATGATTTGGCTATTTTAGCAGAGAGTGAGGAAGATTTACAACACTTGCTGAAAAGATTTAATGAAGCCTGTCTTAAATTTGGAATGGAAATCAACGCCAAGAAAACAAAAGTGCTGCGAGTTGCCAGAAATGCTGAAAATGTATGTATTAAATTAAATGGAGAAAAGGTGGAACAGGTCAAGCAATACAAATATTTGGGAAGCATAATACAGGAAGACGGCAGATGTAACTTAGATATTAGAGATCGAATTCGTAAGGGTAAATTTGCATTCTATAACAGAAAAAAACTTGTTCACAAATCAGATGGATATTGAATTAAGAAAAAGACTTATAAAATGTTACATTTGGAGTATATCCTTGTATGGTTCAGAAACTTGGACTCTGAGAAAGAGAGATGCTGGGATGCTAGAAGCATTTGAAATGTGGCTATGGAGGAGGATGGAGAAAATTAAATGGACAGACAAGGTGACTAATGACAAAGTTCTCGAAAAAATTGGGGAAGAGAGAAGTTTATTAAAGAACATTAGAAGAAGAAAAAAGAACTGGATTGGTCATGTGCTGAGAGGTAAAAATCTCATGGAGGAAGTATTGGAGGGGAAGATTGAGGGAAAGAGACCAAGAGGAAGAAAGAGAAAAATGATCCTGGATGACCTATTGGTTACAAGTGGATATCAAGGCCTGAAAGAGGAGGCAAGAAATAGAACAACTTGGAGGAAGAGACATTGCTGACCTTATTTGCTGCTTGCCATTGGACCTGTCTACGACAGAACACTGATGATGATGAAATTTATTCCCTTCAATTTAATATTATTCATTCGTCTGTATGAATCTTCTTCAAATACTAGCGCATTCTGTAGCATATATTTCATGCTGATTTTGCTCACTTTCAGATAAGAGAACTTTCAGAAAAGAGACGACAGCAAATTCACCCTCTTTCAGTCCCACTTCAAGCACATCTACGTAGTAAATAACAGGAAAGGCAGCTCACGTATAAAGTAGCCTCAGATCTTTCCTAACTGAAATCATTCATTCGTGATAAGACTTGGATATTTTAATTCCTGCATTTCTATTAAATATTCCAATATACTCAATTGCCATTTATTCTAAAGTTTTCCTTATGTTATATTTTTAATTAAAAAGTAAACCATTTTGGATAAACGAGTAGATTATGCAACGTATGCTATTATTATTTGAGCAAATATTTAGAAGACCAGAACTACTTTACGTAGCTTTTATTGCTGTTTCCATGTATTTGGTTTTCTCCACATGTTTTTACAATTCCTAAATTCCTTCTATGATGCCATCATTGTTATTCTATTCAGTTTTTATGTAAGAAAAGGGTTTTATTACATTAGCAAGGAAGGCGTTTAATCTATTATTGTTTTATAATATTTTTCTGAATTTTAATGCTTTGTATTTATTTATTTTTAAATTCTAATTTGTTGATGCTGAATAAATATTTACCATGAATAAACATGAAGAAAAGTTACCTAATGGTAAATATCTCCTTCCTAATTCATTCCTTCATTTCTTTCGGCAAAATATTTCTTTATTTAAAATCTGAATGTACGATTTAATCTGCTTCGTTACTGCAATATTATCATTAACAAACAAAAGCAATAACAAAATATAAAGCATTAAATTAACATTCACAAATACAAAAAAATAGGTGATTAAGGAAACATTTATTCAATTGGTGGAGCTCTAATAAACATGTAAATATTAGTGTGTTAGTTTTGTTCTTATTTTAGGGAAGACACTGAAACAAAACCAAAAGGTAAGAAGACCTTGAAGAATAAAAGAAGAAAAAGAAGATAGATAATTTGGATATGTTAAAGAGGTACAAATGTTAAATAACTTTCGCAGGAATAATTTTAAGAGCGAAAAAAAAATGCTTTGAAATGAATTAAACGAAATAAAAGAAACAGAAGATTTTTAAAATTATTAATTAAAAATTTAAAATTTTCTAAGAGTAACTGGAATTTGAAGATGTATTGTACTATAGTTGAAAACTTTGTAATTTATATTTATATAATTATAATTTATATAGTTATTACTATATGAGTTGTGGGCCCGGTAGCCGAGTGGGTAAGGGCGCTTGGCTGCGGGTTGGAGGTAGCGGGTTCGATTCCCGGCCTCGGCGGAGGACGGGAATTTTTCCACGCTTCTTTCTCCTCCAAACGGGCCCTAGAGTCTACCCAGCCCTCTATACAATGGGTCCCGGGAGTTAAAGGCGGGCGAGCGACGGGCCGACCCCCTGTCCTCAACTTTGTCCCGTAGGTTATGATCTCTGGAGCCTACCCTCCAGCAGCATTGCGCGGTCTTCTGGGCCTGATCGCAACTTTAACTTTAACTATTACTATATGAGTATTATAGTTCCTTATTTACTAGCTGTTTTATTTTTAATGTGTTTGGTTTAGAAACTATTACTATTAGACTATTAAACTATTTCATTTATTCATATATAATACGAATGGGATAGTTTTTATTTCTATTTCATTTATTGTTTCATGAAGCTACTGTACAAGCTGCTCAGTCTTATGATCACAAATGAGTATGTTTTTCCATAGTAAGAGAATGCCCACAAGACATTAATGCATGGGTTATTAATAATTTCATCTTCCAATAAAGATTTAACAAATAATCAGATCATTTCTGGAAGAAGGCGAAATTTATCTTGAAACGAAGAGGAGTAAAGCTGTAGCTAGGTAAATACGAGTCAGTAATTATGACAAGGTAAATGAATTGGTAAAACGAAACGAAAAGAAAAGTCTTGTCTCGTGTTTAAAACGACCACGAGAGAGGAAAGCAGGAGGGAAAAAAAAACACCCACCCACCCACCCACCAAGATATCTGGGCAAAGTGAGATATGTACGAGGAAAGGATCTCATATTCCGGCAGGAAGGAAGAACAACCAAGAACACGATAGGAGAGGGTGTCAAGGGATCGACTGCTTGTCCGTTTGGACGTGTAATGATTTTTTTAAGGAGAGGTAGGAAGCAACGATAGCAGCCGACAAGGTTTTGCTTCTGGCGGCACCGATCTTAAAGTTCCAGCAACCACATCTCTCATTTCGTACTAAGATAATATGAAAGAGTAAACTAGTGAAAAAATGAACAAGTCATTTCTACTTCTTCCAAGACGCAAGAGAACCAAAGGTTCTAAATAATCGTCCCGATGAGAAATTTGCAAAAACAACATTGTTTAATATACAGTATCAGACATTCTTCGTAGTTGCTCTGTATGAAAGAAACTAGAAAATTTCTGATTGCTTATATATTCATAGGAATTTCACTGTATCAGAAAGGATGCCATATCTTTCAATTTTTAATTAGTTCATTAACACCTCATAATAGTTATATTTTAATTTTGATAATTCAAAAAAATCATCAAATATTTTAATTTTTAATTGATTTCCTATTTATTTAATAAAATTAATACTTTTCTTTGAATTTTGTGTTAACATGTCATCTCCTTCATTCTGAACTACCAGCATCGCAGTATATTCTTCAAATCGTTATTCTTCCATAGCAACCCCATTTCCTGATCAAAAGGACTGTTGTAATGAAATTATTCTATTCTCCTCCTCCCACGAAAAAATTAACAAGAGGATGAATACCGGATAATATACCAAAGATATTGACAATTGGAAATTGGTTTATAATCTCATACAAAGCGTTTTCTTTGAAGCGTTCGATTGACGTCAAAGGCAATTATATTTAATATTGAAATAAACGCAATCAAACATTATTTAGTAGATGATCCTAGCAACAGGTGATATTCTACAAAATATAGATTGACGGAAATGTCTATGACGCGTGATTTATCATTGGGAATAATTTCATAAATCGAGATATAATATAAAGGCTGAGGATTATTATTCAGATTACGGTACTTTTAAATTAATGAAACGATAAATTCGCTTAGTTTAATTTATAGCTTCAATACAGCTGATTATTTATGTTGCTTTCCAAATCATCGCTGCAAAACTTATTGCTAATTACATGTAGAAGAAACGTGAGTCTTCGCCTCCACGTGATTTACACTTCACCCTTTCCTCCAAAAGCCTTACTTTCAAGTTACATGTTTCTTACAACAAGATTTGTAATTAAGTTAACATTTCTTAAAACTTAATTACAAATTAAATGAAATTTAAATAGCTTTATATATAAATTTTATTTGCTCCTCTTCATTGAAACCATAATTCATAATATAGCCGAACAACTACTGTATTGTAATAATAGATGAGACGAAATTATTCACAAGTGACATCCTGGAACAGCTGTTTCACGCTCGTTGGCGATCATCAGCCAGGAGAAGTCACATTAAATAACAAGGTCTCCGTATTGTATATTTTTTCCTTAGAGGCACCACTGCGCTTCCGATGTATTGTTCATTCTAGCCTCAGTACGGAGACCCAGTTGTTTTACTGGTAACTTCTCCTGGCTGATGATCACCAACGAGCGTGAAACAGCTGTTCCAGGATGTCACTTGTGAATAATTTGTTCTCATCCATTGTTGTTTTCTAACATTTCAAATGCGCAGTTTGAAGTCTTATGCTTTAAAAAAATTCATTGAGGCCGCTCTCGCTGGCACATGGATTTTCTCACTGGTTTTTTTTTTTTTCATTGGTGAGTTTTTCATTGTGTATTTTTTCCTTTGAGGCACCACTGCGCTTCCGAAAAACTACTGTGTTATATACGCAATATATCCGAACAAATGAAAAGTTCAAGAGAAATAAAGATATATTTTGAAAGTGAATCTTGTTTCTTTTTATTTTTTCCTGGCTGAAGAACTGAAACTACGAGGTCCAAGTAATTTACATTCTTATTTTTCTTCAATACAAAAGCCCGTGAAATCTTACTTATAGAAATCAAAAACTACAAGTTTAATAAGTACAGTACTTAACTAAAAGGTGATAAGTTTAAACAGACAATATAAAAATCAGTTGATTGTTAACTTAATAAATGAAATTTTGAAGGGTAGAATAAATTGCCACGGTCATAAGTTAAAACGTCGAATTCCTATCCCTCAAGCAAGGGCTAACAACAGATAAGGCAGAGGCTACTGAGATCAAAGAAAGATAGAAGAAGACCCAAAGAACCCAAAGAAATAGAAGTCAAGATTACAAATCTAAGAACCTTAGACAAAACTTCCTCCCTACCCATTTGAAAGAATGTTTTCCGAACCTAAATGCATATTTGAAATTCAATAACAAGAACTCACTGCTACACTGTTGGCAGTCAAAAAAAGAAAATAGTAAATTGACATCCCTGCTTTGACAATTTGATAACTTTCTAGGAAAACAGAATACAACTTTGGGCTGAATTTCTTAGAATTTTCTTTTAAATGTTTAATTCAATGTTAGCGTATACTTCATATTTCTTATTTTTTTTTTTCAAAGCGGAATGAAGAAAGAAATTGAAAAAAGCAATTTGACGTTCCTCAATCGAAAGCGCTTCAACTTTGATCCGCGTGAGGGCATTGCCTTCGTCACAGCTGTCTCTGACAAACAGTTAATCAAGTCTTCTTGTCGGTCGTGTCATTAATATACTGGCAAAGGTAGATCAGCATTTGCGTGCCTAATCAGATATGTACGAAACGTACGCTTACTGTACCGGTATTTTTGTAGACGAAGGAGCAATGGATTGTTTTACTACAAATTATTATCTTAGAAATTATTAACAATGGAAAAAGCTCAATGGATTCTGAATTAAAAACTGTTTCTAAAGCCGTGCGAACATCATGCAATTTTTCTGCAATTTAGTCGCGCGATTTTGACGTCACGAGTTGATATAAAAAGTGCTTAGCACTTTTCTATGCAATTTATTTGCAACTTTTGTCATCCGACTCGAGTTGCATTGACACCTGCAACTCTGAAAGTTGCATCGACGTCACTGGGGATTACCCAATCACAGGGCAGCGTTCGAACACGTCAGTTGTAAAACCACGCCCATGAAATAAATGGCGTCGAAAATTTTATCTGTCGATTCGTTTTGAAGACAGGCTCATACTCAATTAGGAGCATTGCGAGTTTCTTTCATGCGAAAACAAAGTTTATACTGAAATGCAGTAATTGTATGCGGCAGAATTTATCAGAGAGATTTAAAAACCTCGATTTTTTTCGGATTTTCCACATTGGGTTTGGGAACCGCAAGGCTGCTGACGTAGTAATGCAAAAGTAACGACGACATTGTTTCCAGGGAAGCATTGTTTCTTATTGGCTGTTGGTCATTCGTTACTTTTCATTCGAAATAATAATATGAAATTAAATGATAGCGGCTAATAATTTAAAAAAAAAATATTTATCATATGTTGCAAATCATTCACTCTTATACTATGTTTGAAACGACATAACCGAATTTTGCTTGACGTCATACGTGACGTATTTAAAATCTGCGTTGTCATGGGTCGTTGCATTTTGGAGTTGCGTATTCGGGTTGCATCGTGTTCGCGCTTGACAAATGTTTATATCAACTCGTGACGTCAAAATCGCGCGACTAAATTGCAGCAAAATTGCATGATGTTCGCACAGCTTTAAGCTTGCATTTAACGTAACTGTAATTGTAAACATGGTTCTACCCTGAAACCTAAGCACTGTAAATCCGATTCGACAATTAATTTCACAGTTCGAGTTACCGAGACTTCATTCTTCAAATATAAGCAGAAACTTTACGCTCTTTTTCTTTTTTAATTATAATACTGCTTAGCCAGATGAAAGAGATTGGTCACGTGATTTACTGGTCGCTGCCCCCTCTTTCTCGGCGTGAAAATAAAGGAGATGAGTATGTGCCGACAAGAACAGAAACAAGCGACGCATAAAGGAGAGATGCATAAAGTGAAAAATTACTCACAAAATTCAGTTTAAAATGAACGCGAGAATAAGATACACACACACAGAATAAGAAATACATGTATAATAAACTTTTTGAATGTAATTCTCCCCTTCGGGTTGTTTCATTATTTTGGCAGTGTGCCAAACCTAGTCTTTATCGCTTGGGCAAGCAATATCTGTTAATTACAAATGGTAAAGATTTTCCTATTTTCTGAAAAAAAAAATTAAATCTGTCTTATTTACTGAGTCCACTTAATTTTAGTCGTATTACAGCGCGCGCAGAAATAATAGGATTACTAAGCTTGGATTTGAATTCTTTTCCAAGAGAATTTTCTTTGACCATCGTGTGCTAATTGTAACAAAAATTAAAACGGAAGAAAAATTTAAAATACAAAAGCTAGGTCGTCTTTTAATCTTAAATATGCTTCTAAGTTTCAAGAAGACGTGTCCAGCGATTCGAAAGTTATAAACGGAACACAATCCCTCCACTGATTAAAGAACCTCAGTTGCCTAGGAAAGTTGACTAAAGTAAGTTAGGTAATTCAGCTCCCTTATTCATATTTCCTATTAGGTTTATTACATGCGTTATTCATATTCTAAAATAAAAGCAATGTAATTGGTTTTCTTCTGATAGCCTTTCAATAAAAATAAAAAAAGCACAGTGAAATTTACAACTAACAAGACTTCTAGTTTAGCTCCATTTCACTGATGAGATTTGGCAGCGGAACAAACCTTGTGGTTTTGGCCATTCTTTCTATTCTGAATTTTAATAAGGCTCGAGTCAAATAAAGGAAAATCACTGACATGACTGTCACTCGCCAAGCAGAAGTTAACGAGGGGAAAAAAAAGCTATTGGTTTTGAAAAAAAAACCCTTTTGCTCCTGGTCTTTGCGTCTGCATCTATTCTATATTTACCACACCTATTGATTTTGCAAGCACTAAATCATCAATCTGACTTGGTTGGATTCTTGGTAAAATGTGTCCATCAAACTGATAATATTACAGTTGAATCGCGATAATCCGACAGTTACGGGACCGAGGGGGTGTCGGATTATCAAAAATGTCGGATTACGAAAGGTTGATTTTTTAAAACTGAATTTTGCCTTCTAAGGGAAGAAAATGTAAGTTATGTATACACTGTACTGTACGTACTACAATACGTATATTGTTACAATACATATTGAGTACATAATTAAAACTGAACAATTAAACTGAAACTGAAACTGTTGTGTGTCACGGGACAGACGGGAGATGTCTGCAGCAAGTGCAGTGACGTCACGCGGCGTCGGACTACCGAGCGTGTCGGACTGTCAAATGTCGGATTATCGCGATCCAACTGTATATCCTTTGCAATGGAAATTATCTTCAAACTAATACAAATTCGGCCAACAAAGCTAAAATACAATTGATATCTGTATCTGCACAGTATTTCTAGGCCATGGAATGTTGATTACTGAGAAGGGTATTATTTCATTCAAAGAAAATGCAAAGGGAAAAAAATTGCCAGTTCATATCAAACAACAAAAAAGAAGTCACTGCTAGTTCAATGCCGGTGATTTCTCAACCGTCCTCAATTTATCAGAATAACAACATTTTATCACCAGAGAGCCACTTCAACTCGACACACCTTTGCACGGGGACACAAGGGCAACGGCGCACACTTAGTACAACAATATATCACCAAATGGCCAGATCACCATCACCTCCTCACATCTTTCTACGGGGACACAACAACTGACAGGGCTTCAGAACTTTTATATAGTTTCAAAATTTGTTCAACCCTTTACTTGAGGAAGAGTCGTCTGATTGACGCGAAACCATGGTCGTGTTAATTAATGTTTTAATGTCACTTTAATTTAATTGTAAATAGTGTTTTATATAAGTTATAATTCTTTTTATGTATTAAATTAATTGAGTTAGTTTTAAACAAGTGCGTCGGCTTGGACATTGTATCTTAATAATCAACTGCTAGTTTTAAGATTTTTTTTTTCATCAACATTCTTCAGCAAATAAATGTGTCTTAAGAACAAGGTCGCGCATTTGTTTATTTTCACATAAAATTTAAAAAATAATAATAATATCCTCTGTATCAAGCTTCTCGGTCTACCTTAGAGAAATAAAAACTTGGGTAAAGTATTATTTACCATCCAATTGACAGAAACACTGAAGCTTCTCTGAGTTCTTATTGCAATCTTTAAAGCAGATAATTTCAAAATTATTTTTTACAACTTTCAGCTGGACTGTAAGTGAATGTGATAATTTTAAGAAATAATTAAAATTTTGGTATATCACTAAATTGGATATCTAAGTCAAGGAATCGGTGGATTGTATTAAGTCAATGATACTTCATTTTAACATGATCTTTCTATGGACACAATAAAACTTACAACTTCTTTACTTCACCTTCTATATTTCGTCCTTACGATAGGACTTCCTCAGGAATCTCAAATGATACAAATTATAAAAAATAAAGAAGAAAATAAGAAAGAGAAAACTTTCCTCTTCTTATTCAACACAAAATATATTTGTGTCTCGGAGATTCGGGATGTCTCGGGACGTCCGGTTGAACTACTTAGATAAAAAAGAAAATGTAAGCATCCTCATTAGTATACCTAACATTTGCCACCTTATTGTATTTCTGTATCTTATGGTTTCGGAGGAGATAGGGCCAGAAAAAAATCAACTTTCTTTTGATAATGCAGATTACCTACGTAGAAATAAATAATGCCAAAATTTAATGCATCAATTATTTATTGTTTGAAGCAATGGTCCTACATTTGAAAGAAATTTCATCGAATAAGAAGCGGCGGAAACAACAGAAGAAAACTGTGAGCAAAGAGAAAAATATCTAAGTTTTCTTTACCGTTTTATGTCTAAAAATAATGTGATTTAGAAATAGAAAAGTCTCATTTTTAAAAGTCAGCCACTCTTTCCTTAACTTCTGCAACAAACAAGCATCTGCCTACATACTTAAAGCAAATTCCAGGTTTTCTCCAATGCAATTTGATGTTTATCTCGGATCCTTTTATGATGGTGGGTGGGAAGTGCTTGCAACTTGATTGCTACAGACCGTCCTAATGCGACGTTAGATGGATGTATCAAAGGGATTCGGGTTGCCCTTAACGTGATCATCGCACAAATTTCAGAAATTTCATAGAAAAGCGAAATAAAAAAAAAAAAAGAGATTCAATCAACTGCAAAAACCACTATCAGTCTACACTGAAACCCGTTACTTTTCTTCTCCTAGACTCCACTTTTTTTCTGTCTAGGATGGTTTTAGATAAAATACAAGTTTTTCCAATGTAATGAGATGTTTCATCTAACATCATATCAAAGACATTACAGAATCGTGAGTGTTACCAAATATCAATGATAAACACTTAGCAAATGAGTTTTTTGAACTTACTGCCTATGGACTTACAATACCTTTAGAGTATTATTTTATTTTAATCGTAGATCAAATATTAAATGAAGAGCAAGGCTCTCCAATGAAATACGATGTTTGTAAAACAAATAAATTTTTTTTTTTATATAAATACAATTAAGAGTGTATTTTATATTTCACATTAGCAATTTTTTTTTCAGCAATTACTGATTACAGCTTATTTCTGATTGAAGGAAGTTTCAGTTTATTATTTACTGGACTTTTTCAGCAGTAACTGTTCCAATTTCTTAGTAGGAGCAAATTTGGCTGGTCACTGTCTTTCCCTGAGCTCTTAGTCAATGTCCAGCGTTGGGCCTAAAAAATATCTTGCTGTCAACCTCCATTTAGGATTTTTCGCTATTACATTCGGGCACTACACCATTTAACATGCCTTTTTGAGAGCATATTCGTATAAGTCAGGTGTCTCGAGTGTAGATACATAAAACTATGATCAGACAAGAGTTGACAGTTTTCCGAAGAAGTTGACAAGATGAGTTTTTGAAAAATGATAAAAACAAACAAACAAACAATAAAACTTTATCGTAATCAAAGAATCCTTACTTGTAATGCGACTTTCATAACGGTTTCTGTAGTACCCAAATAAATATTCCCCAAATTATAGTTTGTTGTCAACTTCTACGTGGAGGGGGTCGAAAGGTTGGATTTGATTATATTGATTTTATTAATTTTGGTGTTTTATTCTGATCAATTGCAGTAGAAATTCCACTATCACGTCTACTTACATTAAGCAAAATTGCATTCTAGGTAATTGCCGTTAATTTTCAAAGGCCTTTAGCCTACCTCTGATCTTAATTTAAGAAATTCAGAATCTTGAATCAGTTCTCGCACGTTTCTGAATTTCTTTTTCAATTCTAAAACGATGAAGACTGACATTTCCCAGTGAGTCAGGTATAAAATGCCTTAAAGCGAGAAAAACAAAAAATAAAAAAAACCTATCTACAATTAATTCAAATTCACTAAATATTTTAAAAGATTTAATTCAATGTATTAAGCCTCTAGCGTAGCTGAAAAGAAAAGAGAAAGGAAAAACTGAAATTGAAAGTGATCTATAGCGCAATCTAAACGTAAAGGTTCTAATCACAGCGCTACATTTACTTACCGTAGAAGTTACAGTTAACGTATGAGAACCTAACAATGCAGTTATATTGCGAACGTGCCTCAATTGATATGTTTTATTTATTTATTTATTTATTTTTCATTTTAAACTTCTCCTTTAAACTTCTCCACAATTCAATGAAATCTTTTTCAAAGCAATAAAATTCCTACGTCATTTTATAACCTTACTATCAGAGAAAGGATGACGTAATTCCAAAGGGAGCAATGAATTAATTGTCATTACTCTCTTAATGACGGTAATCATTTCCTTACGCTACTGAAGTGGTTCTACGACGATTAGTAATCTATATTTTAAATACCGTTTTCAAGTGATTATAATTACATTGCCTAGCTTTCAGGTCAGTCATAATAACTTAACTAAATGCACTCATAATATTAATAATGATAATCTTTGAATGTACAAGGAATTCCTCGATACATTAGATTTATACAAATTCTTTTACAAATGTTTATCCATTAAAATGTCAACTTTTATTCATATTTACAGACTGCTTGGAAATGTACCATTAAGCATAAAATATACATTACGAGATTCGCTCTTGTATGGATGGAAAAACTCTGTGATACTCAAAAACATCTGCTTTTGGTCCGTGAAAATTGATTTTGATTACGTTTCTATACTTCAGCAGAACAGCGATTTAACAATAATACGCTAATATCTAACATGGACATATCAATATGTTAATTACATAATTAAAAAAAAAACCCGATGTTGAAGTGTGACATTAAATCAAATAACAGATACATTGCACGTTAGTTTGTTGATAGCATCGCAGGCGTAAAAGCACGTTGGTCACATTTCTCTGATTTCATCTCTTTACGGTGAAGACTGCCTGTGTTCGTTGGCGTAGAGTGATAACTGCCGAATTCTGAGAATGCGAAGTTACAGCGCTTGGATTTACGACACCATCTGAGCAAATGGGGCATCAGATGCGCCTAGGAATCGTCGCCCGTTTATTTTCTGCTCCTTTCGGTTTGGTTACATCGATTTGTTTTCCAAGAAAACAATCGGGTAATGGCAGCACTGCGGGTCCCTAATGTAGGCACCTAATAACGAAATCAGTCCTCAGAAGACAAGGAGGTGGGCGGTGTTTACAGCGATTACCGCCTTCTCTCGCACCATCGGTCCCAAACATTAACACCCGTCTGCTCGGAAGGACTTGTATCGTGGCTTCTGTGTGCAACAACTCTCGCCAGGTGAAACGACTGACAAATGGCGCTTTACGACGAATATGGTGGCAGGGAATGGGCTTCAAACAACAACTAAAACCGAACGTAAGGCAGAGCATTGGTTTTTATGAATTTTCATTTTCATTACATTTTATTTGAAATCCATTTAGTCAACTTGTCACCCGTTTTTTACCACTAAAACCATATGGAGAATTTTAATTTTCATGTAAGATTCAAGTAATAAATAAGGTTTACATTGAAAATACATATACACACACACACACAATTCTGAGGATGAGTCTTTCTACTCCATTCGAATGTTTATCACCCATTTGCTTGTTCATTTGTCTATTCGTATCACATTAAAGGCTTGACAGATTTCCCTAAAACCCCTTCCCATCCCTATTGAAAGCCTTTGTAATAACTTCAGGTGTAATTACAACTATATGACTTCATTTTAACAAAATTAATTTATATATATAATTAGAAGTTGTTACTGCTGTTCCACTAAGGAAGAGACTAGTGAAGTGCTTTGTGTGGAGTGTGGCATTGTATGGGGCAGAAACATGGACATTACGACGCAGTGAAGAGAAACGACTAGAAGCATTTGAAATGTGGATATGGAGAAGAATGGAGCATGTGAAATGGACAGACAAAATAAGAAATGAAGCTGTGCTAGAAAGAGTGGGTGAAGAAAGAATAATGGTGAAACTGATCAGGAAGAGAAAAAGAAACTGGTTGGGTCACTGGCTGAGAAGAAACTCCCTAATGAAGGATGCACTGGAAGGAATGGTGAACGGTAAAAAAGTTCGAGGCAGAAGAAGATTTACGATGATCGACAACATTATGGTAAATGGATCTTATGTGGAGACGAAGAGGAAGGCAGAAAATAGGAAAGATTGGAGAATGCTGGGTTTGCAGTGATGGACCTGCCCTTGGCAGAGAACTATGTATGTATGTACTGCTGTTCCAACAATAGATCAATGATGACGAAATATTTCACAAGAAGGAAATTTTCAAGGACCTCCTACTTCAATAGGAGTCACAGGTTCAAAATGTATAAATACGATTTTTTTTAATTGTTTCTGAAGCCTTTTTTTTCCATATCATTCTTCAGATAATATTCAGATTGTATATCATTTCTTCGATGGAAATTAGTGCATTTAACCCTTTTCCTTTATTAAATACGACCAATTTATTAGCTTAGAAACAACAACCACATAGTCCATCATAGACTATTAACGCTAACGTCTCCAAAACTAATCAAGTATTAATCCAAACAATTTAGGTTTACACTTTATAGCACTACAAGCCTTCGAGTATTAAGAAGTCTAATTACAGATGCTGCTGAGAGATCAGCGTTCTTCATAGCAACAGGATTTCATGGTCTTTACGTGATTATTGGTACAACATTCCTAATTGCAATTTTAATTCGACTTAATTTAAAACATGTACCGCTATTCACCAATTCGGATTTGAAGCAGCTATCGGACATTTTGTTGATGTAGAATGACTTTTCTTAAACATATTGATGAGAAGGATGTTTTATTATTGTATCGAATATTATTAACTTCCAATTAATAGGTGAAAAAGAACATATTTATTGTTTAAATAATAAGGTTTTGCAAGCAAAAATTGATTAAACTCTATCTACGTTTAAGTTAAAAGAGAAACATCAAAATTACTTTTGACCCGATCATTGCTAAAATATCGTTACTTTCGAATTTATAATTTAAAGCTGCAAACTTTAAAAATAGTGAATTACGTTAATATTCGTTCACTTACAATAGATTACATAGAAGATAACATGTTTCAATACTATAGAGTCTTGACTACGAATACTTCAAATAAATCACTTTAGCAACTTCATTTCTAAATTCTCATTAAACTATAAAAGTATCATATATAATCATAATCACTAATAATCAAAACAAAAATAAAAATTAAAATAGAATTTTATAAGATTTCTTTTGTAATCAATGACTCATAATAGAATTATCCACAAAAAATTAAATAACCCTTTAGGACGAACTCCTTCTTCTCAACCCTAATCACTAATTTATTCCACGTAAATCCAAATTAGTAACACTAAAACAAGAGAATATTTAAGGTTGATTTATTTTCAATTCAGCTCTCTTGCGAATCAGGGTCGCCCTCACCTGTGAGGGCCGCTGTGCAAAAAAGTTTTTTGCCGTAATTTTATTTGCCAATTTATTTTTATTGAGAGACAGTGGTTTAAACTAGACGGGAAGTTTAGAATAAATAAATGACTACTGTACTACTATTTTATTATGTGTTAGAAATGTGCTTAACACAATCTTAAAAATGATATAATTTTAAGGTTTTTAAAACTTAATTTTTCGTCAACCGTGTTATGGCGCCTTTGTGGAGCATACAGAACTTGCAATATTTTTCAATTTCTCATTAAATTGCGACTTAGTAGATATTATTTACAATCTATGTTTTGTGTTATTATTGGTTAAATTTTAAGAGCAAATTTTAATATCAAATCTGAAATGAAAAATATCTTAAAATATCAATGTTCGTTATAGGTTTTCTTTTCTCCTCGGAAGCGAAGCAGAGGCCTATGGGAGAGAGAGAGAGAGAGAGAGAGAGCAGACAAAAGCCTCTGAGATCAATAGACTAAAGCAACGGTACAGCGTCAAGAGATTCTTTTCAGGTACCAACGATTCCAACCCATTTTTAGAACAAAACCTTTATAGTCCCTCCTCCCATTGTTACATAGATAATTAATTCAAAAAATACAAATGCAGAGCCGTTACAACTGTAAAATTCAGAACCGGTCTCTTTGTTGTTGCAACATGACTAATTTCGTGAAAACTATCGAGAAAAGTAAGGTATTAAATACTCTAAGAACGTAGAGTTATTTAAATTTTAGGATAAAGTCATTGGAAAGAGTCTAATTAACTGAACAATTATAAACAGTTTTTATTAATCAGGTTGAGTAACAAATAGCAATTCTTTCTTTCTTGGCAACATTATTTCGATTCGTGTGTTCTTCAGTTTAAGAACTTCAGTTAATATTACACCGTTTCTGCTTCTGCTTTAGTTCACTCTTCAAAGCATTTGAACCTTCGTAAACCAAAGTTCAAAACTGTAGTTGATTCCTGTAAGACTTTATCTCTTGTTTTCACTGATTAAAGCTGATCCCTAAAATTGTTTTCTTTTTCAAACGGCAAAAGGATGTGGGTGTGGAATTTAAGCAAATCTACTTATTCAAGAATGTCAAACAAACCATTGTTTTTCGTAATAATTAAACAATGTTGATGAAACAAACAAAGAGCAATAACAAAGATTTTAATTGAGAGATTGCTTCCACTTTATATAAAAGAATGCTTCTTTTTCATTGCAATTCCCATAGGACTGAAGTCTGTTATATCGGTATGTGTCTAATAGCACATGTTTTCATATAGATCATATAGACTAATTAGGTCCAAAATAAGATTCGATTTTGATCATCTCTATTACAACATTAATGTTGTAATATTATTCTCGATTTTATCATTTTCTATTACAATATTACATTTTTAAAATACTAACTGAAGGATACTGAAAGATTTAGCCTTTAGAAGTCTACTTGTTTTGAACGTAAAAATTAGATCCTTAAAAAATATTTTATTTCTATTTCTAGTAATCAGTAAATTGCTTTAATGTTATTTCTATAAACAAATAGGAAAAAAAAGTGACACAAAACGCTGATTGGCTCTTCTGTTAGAAATGCGCATGCGCAAAGAATAATCAAACTTTTTTTTGCTTGTTGTTTCTATAGCTACGTCGTTCTATTAGTTGCAGCCGACTAACTTCTGACAGATTCTTTTTACTTTGATGTGTTTTTGTTGTGATGTTTCTACTAAATTATACGTCACTAACGAACTCGATTGCCAAGGTTTACAACATTAAAAAAAAATAACACTGCCAAGATCAAAAGGTGCCGCCTTCCAACTTGTCTTTCCGCCCCTGTTTTGCTATTTTCCACTTCGTGATCTCTAGTAAAGTTTAAACAGCGTGAAAAGGAAAATGATGAAACAAAAGGAAGGACATAATGCAAAGATCCACGATTAACGCGTGGGCGGAGGAAGCAAGAAAAATCTTTTCCCAACCATGGTTTGCTTGCTTCCTTTGTAGCTTAAAAATTACGCTGTAAGAGCAACTGCAAAACAAAGCCAGCGCCAAAATTAGATGGAGTTTTATTTCCGTGACCTTCTCGTTTAAAGTTACCTAATAAAATTCCAGAGCATGATTCTCATCTGCTGTCTAATCAGAGCCCAAGTTAATTGTACATTTCACAGCTATTACGATCTTAATATTGTAATAGCTGTGATAATAATGATATGGATAATGAATAATGATATTGTAATAAAATATGAGAATAATGTACGGATTCACAAAAATTTACACTAAATAATAAGCAAAACAGACGTGTTGTTTCAATTTATAAATAACCTAATTAAGGCATTCGTTTGTCTTTAAATTGTAATTTTTTTTTTCATTAACCTTGTAGAGCTAATATTAAGACAATGTAGAACTTATCTCCATCAAGTGACTGTTATCGTCTTAACTGAATGTTATTTCGTACAATTTCAATGTAAATTAAAATTTGGCATTTTTGCTTTCTCATTTAATTTTTATCGATTACAAAAGAAATAAATTACTTTGTAGGAATTCAAAATGGTGGCAGGGAAACTTTGGCTTTACAGACGAGACCAAAAGAAATGAAAATCTGAGAACTGAAAAGCATCCCAGCATTCCAAGATCTCTCACAAGATATTATAGAACTGATATATTGACAAGAAATTGGAAAGAAGTTCATGCCTACTTTCCTTAATATGTTTTTCGTAATATTTCTTTCTTTTTTTTCATCTATTTTTATTAGTCCTTATATTTACATTCGTGAAAATTTTCCATTTTGTAGAGAAAAGTGAATTAAATTCGCAGAATTTACTTGAATTGTAAAAATAGGATTAGTTTCAATCACATCCTATCCATGCGTAGTGGATTAGCTAAATGGGATAGAAACCCATTGTTTAGAGTCGTGTTTTTTCCAATTGGAATTTTTGTTCCAAGAAGACCCTTCAGCAGTTCAAAAGTTATTAGGTCAGGAAGGGTGTCCACACAGACATCCAAAGTTGAATGTTTGGAATCTCTCTTTTCTATTGGAAATTTGGCTAATAAAATGGAAAGACCCGCTTCATGTACAAAAGAACTAGAAATAAATATTTTTTAGGATGCAGCGAACGACAAAAAGAACTCTCTTTATAATAACATAACTCTAAAAAAAAATATATTTAAATTTTGGAGTGGGAAGGGTAAATGATGGTCGTAGTCATACAACCAAACACTGTCATTTTCCGGATTGGTTTCAAAGAAGACGAGAAAAACGAGTTATTTTAATTATCTGTCAAAGAGCATTAATTATGATAAGTGGACGTTAGTTGTCTTAAGCAGGCAAGTTATACCCCCAAAGGGAGCCCTCTTTTTTTCCAGTTTTCGAAAAGGCAGATTAAAAAACCTGCTGTTATATCTTTCCATTACAAATCCTAAATTAGAATAAACAGAGACTAATTATGGTCAAAATTCTAATGGTCCATTTGACTATATAATGATAAGGTCTAAAAGGATTTCAAAAGAAATTGAACCAATAGCCAAGATTTCTGCGGAGGAAATGCTTTAATTTTTTTAAATTTCATTTTTAATTTTAAGAATTTTCTTTTTTATCAAATTTTTGTATGTAATGTTAGTATTAGTACCAGGGCCGTCGCGTGGGCTGGCGACCGGGGCGATCGCCCTGGGCGCCGCGGCATCGGCAAAAATAAAAAACAACCTTTGTTTTTTTTTTTGGTTGTAGAATTGGAGATTCCGTTTTTTTTTGGTTGGTTTTTCGGGATGGGGAGGGGGGCACCTGACGAAATCTTACCCCGGGCGGCAACAAACCACGCGACGGCCCTGATTAGTACTACTTTCGTGTACTCCTATAAAAGGGTAATTCTCTAAGGATACAATTTAAACCTCAATCAGCGTTTATACAATTACTATTTAGGGCTACTTCCAGATATGACAGTTACTTAATTGTCTCTTATCAAAATGTTATCAAATTATGGCAATTTCCACAAATTCAGTAATTCCTTAGAAATACATCTAAGCCTAATGATATGCAGGCAACAACTAATGGCTGCTTGTGATATTCATGAGAAAAAGAAATGTAATTTCAGCATTTTAAATATTTCACACGTAAGGCCTCCTATTGGCCTTTCGCATTTACTCTTCTACCTGTTTTCCTTCTGGTCAAGCTGTTTTCAGTTGGTGGCGATCAATAAAAACATTATCTCACGCAATCTCTCCACACCCCTCCTCCTTCCAAATGTTTCAAACCATAAATTCTTAAACTGTCTCTTAAACCTTAACGCATCTGCCCAGCACCATAAAATTTCGACATATTCCTGTCCATTTCGAAGTACCTGAACCACTATCTGTGTCCAATCGATGAACCAGTCAATAAGAGACCACCACTGGACAATTGCATAGATTTATTCTGTCTGAAAAGTGGCTCAAACTAGATGAAACCATTAAAGGTTATTCACCAAAGCTATTCATGGTTCATAAGCTTTATAAATGCAGTATATTACGAATTTTTTATTATCGTAGGTCTTAAATAAGATTCGTACAGAAATAAATATAAAAAAAAGATACATGAATTTTTAAAATTTTATAAAATTAATTAATACAAGCTTTATATCTTTAGACTCTTTCGACAATATATTTGGAATCTAATCGAAAATATAAATATTAATACACAAGGTGGTTATAATTAAAGTTGGTCTGTTTAGAGCATCCTCCAGCTGCAACCAATAGTCGGAGAGACACCGAAGGTTGTACACATACTATTCAAAGGATGCGCTCAACGATTTTGCAAAAAACAAAAACAAAAACAAAAAAGTTAAAAAATCGTCCGCTAGAGTGCGCTTTTACAGCTATACGAACGCAAAACGAAAACAGAATATTTCAAAAACACATTTATTTCACATAAACAGTATGAGACGTTTGAACGAGTCATTTGATATTGCTCAATATGTTCCAACTGACAAATGTGTGTCATTTGCAGACTACGAACTGTATGCTCAACCGCTGACCGTTGGTGATCACCCGTGATAGTACGCACAGGTAGCGTCTTTTAGTTCTGCTAATGTTGCAATTCCTCCATAATACACCATATCCTTTAGGTATCCCACGATCAAAAATCGCATGGAGTTAGGTCAGGAGAACATAGTGGCCAGGCAATAGGTAACATGCGACTAATTATTCGAACATTGGTAAAGTGTTGACACAACAAAGTTTGCACGAACCTTCCAATGTGAGGAGGTGCACCATCTTGTATAAAAGAGGTTGAATCAAGACACTGTCTTTCCTGCGGCTGGGGTATCACAAAGTTCTGAAGTATGTCACGATATCCAGCCGCAGTCACGGAACATGTTTAAGGACCATTAGCAGTAATTTCTTCAAAAAATAATGATCCAGGATAAGGGTGGATGTGAACCCAAACCAGACTGTAAGCTTGGCGAATGCAGAGAAAATGTGTGGATTTTCATTGGCCCACACATGGCAATTTTGGGTGTTCACAGTGACATTCAAATAAAAGTATGCTTCGTGGCTCCATAGGATGTCCCATGGCCACGACATATCAACTTTCTATCCTCGCCAGAAAGATCAATGCAAAAGTGAGTCGTTTCTCCTTGTCGCCTGGAAGCAGTTCTTGTCTGTGACTGAACTTGTATGGAAAAAAATGAATTAATTTCTCAGGATCTTTCTAACAGTGCTCCAGAGTATATCTAATTGTCATGATCCGGCTCAGGCACTACCTGAACCTGCAGAATTCTCCAACGACTGCTGAACGATTGATGTGGCAACGTCTTCAATCACATCATCACCGATGTACTTTCGTCCTCTGCCACGTTGCGCACTTAAAGATTCTGTTTCTTCAAATTTTTTCATCATTTTTCTCACACCTTGTGGTGATATCGGTCCACGGCGTACTTTTTTAGCCCGACGAAATTAACGAATCGCAGCTACAGCATTACCATGACTTTCATAATAAAACTTGACCATCAACTCACGTTCTTGTAAAGTCATCGTCATCGCGGCTGTTGCTAAAAACACGTTCTCAGTTCACACCGATTATTTATAGCCTGATGTCGGCTGCGTTCCTGGTGTCTTTGCAAATCAGATTGTTTTCTCTTTGAATAAAGATCAGCCTATTCAATTGCGATGATTTTTTTTTAATTAAAAGAACGAAACGTTACAAGTAAACCCATACTCGGTTGTTATAGCATTGCACGTTGAATGTTTTTCTACAATTATTTTCATTGTTGAAGCAAAAAGCGCCCTCTAGCGGACGATTTTGTAACTTTTTTTTTTTTTTTTTTTTTTGCAGAATCGTTGAGCGCATCCTTTGAATAGTATGTGTACAACTTTTGGTGTTTCTCTGACTATTGGTTGCAGCTGCATGATGCTCTAAATACCCAAATTTAATTATAACCACCTTGTATTTAAAAATTTTGTACTTCAAATTAGTAAAAAAAAAAACAGTTAAAAAAAAACACATTTACTGGAGTTTTCTTTAGTTGAATCACTGTTTTTTAACTGTTTGCAATATTTCAAAGATTTCTTGCGTTTTTAATAGGTTAACAACCAATAAAACTTTCAAGATTACATGAATAAATGTGTTAGTATGACTTTCCATAATTAAAAAATGAAGATCAATTTCAATTCGACCGAAGTTTTTATTTGCTTGCACTTTTTTTTGCAAGCAAATAAACTGACCGGTCATGATGGATTCAATAGAAATGTTGTTTTTTTTTCCGATTACTTTAAAAATGTAGTTGCTATCTGTCGTTGCACTGCAGAGCTCTATCAAACTGAGAACGTCTTAGTTTATGTTTAACTGAATTTTCAATAACTCACACCCATCGCGCATTTCGGTTTTTGCAACGACTAACATTACCAGCCTGATCAATGACGAGTTTTCCTTTAGGGACAAACACTTCTTTATCAGAAGGAAGTCACAACAAGTCAACGAATGATAAGCCTAGTGCAAAATTCATCATTTTATCAACATCAATCTTCGTCTCTGTATACCCATTTCGTGACTAGATGTCGTGAAAGGAGGGGGAAAAAAAAAGCATATCTCCAAATGCTACATTTGTCCTCTTTCTGAAACGCACGAACAACATGCAAAGGGTGCAGTGAGTGAGGCTAATAAACACACTTCTGACATCTCTTGATTAATATACACCCTAATATGATAAATATACCAAAGAGGAAAGAAAAAAACACCAACAAATTATAAATATAAAATGGATTTCATTTGTTCACCACATTACCATATATCATTGTCTATCGGCATCTCCTTATTCAACGTATATTTATTTGATAATTATTTGTTATTTAAACCGGAATTACGAACATTCTAAACACATTCTAACGTGTATTATGGTTAATGAATATCTAAAAATCGAGACTATTAATCAAGACTATCGAGACTATCAATCATAAATAAATGTATATTTTATTAAGAGACTTAATTAACTTTAGATTTGCACACAGATACAAACATAACTTTTATATTCTACAAAAAGTACCATTACTTTTTTTATGATAATTATAATAAAATGTTAATACAATTTTAGATTTATATATAATATTATCAGAAAAAGAATTCTGCAGAAGACGACTCCAAAAACTGTGATTTATCACTCCATGCACATGCTTATACAAATGTCTAAATGTTCCTAATTTATAAATTCACCTTACGTTAAATTAGTCATATATTTGCCATTACGGATCTATTTCGAAAAACTTGCTTGTAACATCGTGAGTGCTACTTTTTCACTAAGTAAACAGTTTATCAAATAAAAAATATGTTTTAAAATTGTGAAATATCACTCATTTAACTTTCTCTGACATGGAGTTTTTACATTTTGAATATATTTGACATCAACTCACATAACAACTGCGCCAATGAGATACAACATTTCATCCAATTTAATCCATTAATCCATTTTAAACCCAGTTGAAATATTTTTAAGTAAGCCATGTAATTTTATTAAAAAAAAACTTCATGTTTGAAATTATCTTCAATTATTTTTCCCTTAAAAAAGATGTTCTCCTAGCAAACTGAATCTGTGTTAAAAAAAATGTTATATTCGGGTCAATAACAATTGAAATTGTTATTGACCCGATATAGGGAGATATTAGAGTAATAGGAATGGCATCCCTTATGTTTATATGCGATAAGTGAGGATGGAACGACCGTTGGTCTATTATTTAAAAAAACTTGCCTAAGAATATCTTGAAATTCACTACTTTACATATTCAAATAACTAACTAGAATCATATACAGTGGAACCCCGCCATTCGTCCGCCTCGCTATTCGTACAATTCGTTATTCGTACAACTTTTTCAAATAAAATTGAACTCGCCATTCGTACGCTCCCCCGCGATTCGGACAGCGTGACCTTGTTACTGGCCGCGCCCCGCAGGCGCTTCAGTTCAATTTGATAAAAAAGAATGAATTTTTTTTTTTTATAACTCAATACTAAAAGCTTTATACTTTTTTAAACTAAATGTTATTCAGCATTTTATTTATTTTTAAAGTATTTAATTATCTTATGGAGTAGTTTTAGTTTGTTTTGGTTTTTTATTGTACAATAAACATCTTTAAGTGTATAGTATTTTTTTCTTGCTTTATTTATATTTTTTATAAACAAATAAAACTAAATATTCTTCATTAAACAAACTGCTAATTTTTCTTAAGGGCTTATTTCTATCTTTATCGCCCCCCCCCCCCCGTACAATAATTTTTTTCTAAACTGAAAAGGAGGACGCAAATAAATTGAATCTGTTCTACCAGGAAAAAAAAAAACTCCAAACCTATCTATTCTCGATATACTCGCGCCCCCCCCCTTTAGTTTTATCACGCCCCCCCCTAGGGGGGCGCGCCCCACAGGTTGAGAATCATTGATGTACAGTATTGCATATTTATTGTTTTCTTAGTTTTTATGTATTTTATGCTTAAAATATTATTACAAAGGTTCAAATAAGCAATCATCGGTGGGTCTGGAATGGATTAATCCAATTTACATTATATCTTATGTGAAAAAATGATTCGCCATTCGTACAAATCGCCATTCGAACTGCCTCCTGGAACGGATTGTGTACGAATAGCGGGGTTCCACTGTATATTAATATATATAGTTTTCCAATTCTGTGTGTGCATCCCTCTGTGTGTATCTCAAGTGATCAGCTAAGTCTCACATCTACAGCAACGCAGATGTAGTAGTGTCGGATGATCGAAATAATGAACGAAACTATCCTACAGAGCTTTTTCACACTCTCATATTTTCCAGCATATTACGTCATCAGGTCAGCCTCAAAAAAGGATCAATTGTGATGCTCCTTCGCAATCTCAATCCAAAGAAAGTACTCTGATATTGACACACGATTGTTCGTTACGGAATGTCATCGCAATTTAATCACGGCAGAAGTTCTTTCGGAAAGCAACAGATGTGATATCGTCACTATTCCCAGGATCGATTTCCAGGATTATTTAAATTCTGCCTAACACTGAAGCATATATTCGAAATATTGTGGTACAATTTAAATATTGTATATCAGAATAATCAAAGTTATACGTCATTGGATCATTACGATTTTTGTTAAGGATAAGGGTTTCCAAAGTGGAACTTTAGCGGAAACCGAAAAGAAAAGAATTAAAAAAAGTAGCGGGAAAAACGTAAATCGATAATTAAAATTTTAATAATATAAATAGGAAGATAAATTAAGGAAAGAAAAAATAAGGCTATCATTTACACATTTTTATCTTTCTTTTAGACGATTACACTACTTTTATTCCAAATGTATAATAACATTACATCATTATTCTACTATAAAAATAGCTTCAATTAAAAAAATTCTTTTTTTTGCAAAATATTTCCTCTAGAGACTGATCTAATGTTATTTAGATTAGATCACCAAACATTTCTAAAAATAGATATATTTCAAAAACATCAACAATGATAATGCCTGGAGTTCAGATTCGTTTGCGACATTTCAAAATAAAATTGTGTCAAATTTAATTACGAAGATCGCGCCACTCTTTCACAGGGATGAGGTGTTAGCAGTTGGGAAGAAATAGAATTTTTTTTCAAATTAATAATTTAAACAACAAAATTAGAAACAAGGGCAGCACAAGAATTAATAAATAGCTCTTCTGATTCAATCATCGGAGGGAATCGGGAATGGCCGTTTCGTCCTGCTTGGGACTCATCAGCCTGATCCGATGATGGAATCAGAAGAGCAATTTATTTATTCTTGTGCTGCCCTTGTTTCTAATTTTGTTGTTTTGATTAAAATTTCCAGCACATTAAATTTATTTCCTAAGTTAGGTTCTCTTTCCTAATAATATTTTTTTTTAGTCGGATTATAATGTAAATGTTCTAGTATGCGTTAAAACTACTCAAGTTAGTGAAAATGGACACGAAATCTTTTAATTCAGTGATCAGCCGCTTTTAAATACCTATGGGTCTCCGCCTGGTAGCGTGGCCGATCATTAATTACTTCATTAATCATTAATTATGCCAATCACTAGAATATATTTTCAATTCATTCAGTAAGTTAATGTGAGAATAGGTTTTTATTTTCAGTAACCAGTCTTTACACCACATGCCACGTTTCTTATTTCGTGTTTTTCTTTTTAAAATCAGGACACATGCAGCCAAAGCAAGAGCAGCGTCGTCGTCCGAACTCGACATATGTCAAGCAAAAAATGAAGCTGTTCAAGCATGCTTGCATAGTGTGGGGGCGACGGGTATTTGTGCATGCTTGTACAAAATGCTCGATCAAGCATGCTTGTGAAGCATACAGTTAAGTGTGTAAAGGCCTTTAGATAAGAGTTTAACGAACCACTTACTAAATTCTCCAGTTCCTTAAAGAAACTGAATGTGGAATTTCAATATGATTAATTTATTTTTATGTTTAAGTATAAATTCCGGTTATTTTTATCTATTAATAATGATCTATCTGTTAAACACTTAATTAAAACTTAAAACATTTTTTTCATAAATTTTGTGCTTCTTAAAAGTATTTTAGACATTCGCTTTTCAATTAAAAGTATATATTCTTTTTGTTTTTAAACTACATGGTTTCTAGCAATCTAAAAAAAAAAATTGTTTTTAACTTTATCTCTTTTTTTTGGTCGTGATTTTTAAATAAAACAAACGAGTTTGTCTTTTTTATTTTATATTTTTGTAATATAAATAAATATAAATAATGCAACTTTATGAATGTTTTTAATAATCAATCATCTAAATAGGAATATTTTTTGAATATCTGAAATTCTGTGTCTTATTCTGAGAACGAAGAATCCATTAAACATAGAAAACACATAAATAAGGAAATACGCAGACTTCATGTCATTGTTTTTAGGGGTTTTGATCTTGTAAAAGTTGCATGATTGCACTTCCAGATATAAGCGAACATTGGTGGTCGTTTTAACATGATTGGTGGACGTTTCAGAACAATACATAGAAACTGGATTTCATTGAAAACAGATAAAACAAGAAAGAAATGACCCATTTCAATGATTGCCGATTGCAGTGCTTTAGACCATAAATGTATATGTTAGGTCAATATATGAGACTCAATAAACAGACAAATTAATCAAAACGAAACATAGAAACCATTTATATCCGAAATCAAATAACGAAGGAATTATTCTCAATAATTTATTTGTTTATTTTTACCATCATTCTTTTTATAAATCATTGTATAAACTGATAAAGATATGCAATAGGTCGGCGCTGGTAACAGCATGATTCTATTGAACAAAATGATGGTATAATAAAAGAAAAGAAGTTTAACGTGCCTAAATAATTCAAAATTAAATATCAAGAACAGGCACAACTCCTTTCTGAGTTGTCATCGGAGGAGTTTGGCTGGCTGATGAGTCCTAATAAGGACGAAACGGTCCGTCCCAATCTCTTCCCGATGACAATTCAAGGTGCGAAGCCTTCCTTTAGCTTTGTGCCTGTTCTTGATATCTAATTTTGATGGTATAACAGTTTAATCAAAATGATATAAAATGACCTGACGATGCAGTACAGTATAAGAATTTGTAACATTCATTTATTAACTATTTTTAGTATCCATCTGATATGCCGAATGTTTGTTTGGTTTTTTTTTTGTTTTTTTTTTATCATAGTGGTGTTTTGGAATCAAGGTATCTAATATCGGAAATGTTACCAAATCGAGAGGTCAGATACCGGATATTCCGGTAAACTGCATTTTATTAAAAATAGAATGAGATTAAGGGGAATTACTTTGTTCTATGGTGAGTTACTGGAAGTGCTTTCAAAATCAAAGCTAATTCTTTGGAAAAAGTTAATTTATGAGCCCAAACTGCCGAAGTAGCCCAAAATAGGAACCAACAACACGATGGAATGTTTCTTGCAACCTTTGCTGCTTTTAACGGATTCAAAAGCAAATATTCTTTAGACCTTTCGACTGTATCGCATCTCGTATGCCACCATATTCTCATGATTTAGCCCTCTTTCGTTTTCCATAAGCATCTTATATTATAAAAGCGTTATTCTGTCTATCATTGTCATAAGACTTTAGGTTTTTCCAATTTTATGACCAAACTATAAGAGATAGATTGGTCATGTAAATGGATAAAATGTAGATCTTTTTAAGACAAACAAAATGCTACAAAAATCTTTCGAAAGAAGTTTTTGGTTTCCAAGATGTCACCTTTTGACTTTTTCTCAATTTAAAGGAAAAGTATAAAAATTGGAAGAGAACATTATATTGAAAAAAATGTTGGTATTTGAAAGTTCTATCGAATGATATATCACTCATTCACAAACGTTTCGGCGTTTGCAAGATACATGCAAAAATGTGATTTTTCGTTTTAAGTTTTTGGTGTGTGGCGCCAACCCGCCGTGCATCTGAGTTATCCATGAGAATCGAAGAACCAGTTATCGGAGAACCCACAATGGGCTGGGAAGTCGTATATTCTCTGATGATCTCAACATCTACATAAGTAAAGTTTGTTGTTTTAATGTTATATATGCAAGGGTTCCGGAGCGAAGCGACGGTACCCGTCTAGTATATTTATATTCCATATTCGTCTGCCAATGCTTTAGCCCTGTTTTTACTTTGTTTTCAGAATGCTGGTAAATATATTAAATTAATACTTCTTACGTTACATTTTTAGTGATTTTTACTTAAGAATCGTAGTATTTTTTTTTCCTAGAGCAGTTTTTTGTCTCCAGAGACAAAGACAGATGTTACACTTTAACACTTTTCCTAACACTGCAGAATCCTTAAAAAATAACAACAGAAATATTAGAAATGCAAACACAAATGAACCGGAAATAAACAACAAAGTAAGCGGATGAAAGTGAAGAGAGAAATTTCTTTTTTTTTTTCTAATCATATTACTTAGAGAGAATGGAAAGATTTAATCCGAAGAGAAGATTAGTGGCTAAAATCTACTATTTATTGGAAGCAACGCATGCAATGCACCTCGGACAGATTACCGGAGACAAAAGCCGGCGTCCGGATTTCTAAGAAAAAGATAAATGGAAAGCTTTCATCTAGATACTGCGTTGCCGTCACAATTTCCTAATGCTAAGAGAAAATCTATTAATCTTCGTCTTAACGGCTATCTTAACTGTCAGGACACTTTCCAAGAAAAACAATTTGTTTTAGTCAGCCATATAAAATGAAATCAAAATTTAATTCTCATCCGTACACTGATTTCGTACATCTTTAAATTCCAGGCTGGAATTGTTTCGTATCTTTCTCATATTAATGGAATTAGTGCTGTAGTTTCTTCTGTAATAAAAAAAAAAGAAAGCTGATTCATTTATTTTATCAGGAAAATCTAAAGGCCTAATATAAAGTGAAATTTGTGGATAAGTGTGTATGTATGTGTGTGTCTCTGTGACAAATGTTTAGCATACTTCCCCAATATGCCACAAACTTCAAATTTGACATGGAGATATGTTCCACTCTGTAGATAATGTAAAAATTATAAAAATAAGCTTTTTCAGTTTTGGGTGGGTGGGGGGAAATGACCATCAGCTGTCTGTCGGCAACATGCAAAACGCTTCCTGATTTTGACACTATATGGCTCGACCTTCCCATGATGTCCATTCATTTTCTTTATTTCCTTTTTTTATTTGCACACTAGATGGCAGGTGGTGGCGCTTCGCGCCTGGCCAAAGTTTATTATATAGGAAACGGTTTGAGCTTGAAACAAGAAATTTGACATGAAAGTTCTTTCTCAAAATCAAAGAGATCCGTATTCGACGAATTTTTGATATTGGCGTCCTAGGGGTGTAAATGGGGGGGTCCAATTTTCTTGAAAGCGCCACACATGCACCTGAAGGAGATAATTGAAACCACAAAAATATTGTTGTTCAACAATTGGAATTTATTTTTTTATGCATATTATTGTGCATAATAGGGTCACAGATTAACCTCGTGGCGACAACTGAAACTAAAATAGTATTCTGCATAATAACGCCATATATTAACCTGGAGGCAAAAACTAGAATTAAGAGGTGTAAACGGGAGGGCGATGAGGGGATGGGCAAACATTGCTGAAGGATGCTTCTACGGGGATTTCGGAAAAGATATAGATTTGTAATGGTTATATGAGCTTTTATGAATTGGGTGAAGGTTTGAAGTGATAGGGGAGTGGAGAAGAGGAGAAAGAGGTAGTAAGTTTATATTTTCCGATCTCGATGTTAATTTCATATCTAGGGATCTCGAGTTACAAAATTCAAGTATAATATTAGTTGACCCATCAGATGATTTTTGTACCAACTGGGAAATTACCGAAGTGATCTCCCAATTTCAATTTCTTTCTCAATCACATCATTGTTACCTGTAAGAAGAATAGTATTCTGCTAGAAACTTATAAATTAAAAGTATAAATTGGAATAGCCTTAGACTAAAGGACATTATTTAATATAGTTTTATAGATTTCTTAAAGCTA